>MJUT01033734.1:38009-51799 GCA_002080005.1 Gigantidas platifrons
CAGGAGAAAGAGCAAAGTATGGTTGTCCAGGAGACAGGATATTGTGCCCGCGTATAGTGGTTGATCTTTCGGTGGACTTTCGTTTAAATCATCGAACAATATGAAAAACAGGCTCCGCATGCTGGTGTAGTACAAAACAGACATCATCTAATCAAAATAAGCTTGTTCACGACATAATATGGCTGAAAATTACTAACCTGAATATAACAACAATCAGTCACTCAATTTCAAAGACTAAACGTAAGCTTCCTATTATAATTACAGGTTCATATGAATATGGTGATAAGTTCAGCCCAATGACATGGACGTCTTGGGGTAAGTAATACAGCTGAAAGTCTTTTCAAAACTTTGCTGAATGCGATTCATACTGACTATTCCATCCATAATGGCTAATCAAATATAGAGGTGAGCATAATAAAATTAAAACTACCTGCTATACGATGTACAATATTCACATTGGCATATGTTATACCATACTTAAAGTTCTTCACAAAGTGGTCCTTGTCGGGTTTTGTCGCTGACGATTTATACTGCAATTCGATTTTGATCAACAAGGATTTCCATGCCCCCATGTTTGTCCAGCGAATATCTTGGTCATTTGGATCATTTGGGTCAAACTCTAATGGGTCGTCTTTTGAATGAACAAGTTTGACTGTGTTTTCTAAAATGTGAGTATCATTTGTGACTGAAATAGAAAAGGTAGACCACTACTGAATGTTTGCTTAGATATAGTTTTATCTTTTCGGAAAGTGTCTACAAAGCTGATTAGTATGTTTCGAACAGATAACACGAAGAAAGAAACGCTAACGGTGAAAGCAAAATATAATGATGAATAATGGACACTACAAATATACATATTTTCTTCTTTTGGTAATTTAAGAATTGAAAAGAAAAACACATTATATGATTATTTAAGAAATAATTCATGGAAACCATAGTTTGTTTCCAGTTTTAACATGGGTTGCATTATTTTCGTAAATATTTTACCTCGAGTGACAAAGAGATATAACATACAACGAAAATAATGTTATCCATGTTAAAACGTTATACAAACTATGGCTTTCATGTATTATATCGATTCTAGTAGGAAAAATGTAACTTATATTTTGAAGTGGAAGTCAGTAATCGAAATGCATGTAATAATAAAATCTACTAACCTTCATGTTTACAATTGTTCTTCCTACATGGATAACTAGACAGTGATGTAATTATATTACAGGGCCGTCATGGCCGTGATCGTATGGTAGTTGGATTTAAAACTACCTATGCAATCAGTGCCTATCACCACTGATATTGTGAGTTCGAATCTAGATCAGGGCGAGGTGACAACATTATGTGAAAGTTTGTCAATGACTTGCGACAAGTCGATGGTTTTTTCTGGGTCTTCCGGTTTCCTCCGGCAATGAAACTGACCGTCACAATACAACTGAAGCATTGTTCAAAGTGGCGTTAAATACCATCAAACAAGCAAACAAACAAAGCAATTAAATAACTGATATTTTCCAATTCGATGTCATTTTGAATTTAGCTACTTAAACAAGAAAAATGCTTACAGAATCGTAAAATAAATCAGTAACCAGCATGTGTCAATGTCACCAGTGTTCCTTGTAAACTACGTCACCAGAAGAAGACAAATTACAAACGTCAAAGTCGATAGATGGTCTACTTAAGTATTTTTTTCGGAAAAAAATATGTCAAAAAATAATTCGAAAATTTTTATGTTTGTATGCACCAGCCATTCATGATTACATGAATTTACTTAGGTTGATTTTTTTGTTTTTTTGTGTTTAACGCCACTTTCAGCAATATTTCAGCTATATCATGGCGACCAGTATTAGTGGTGGAAGAAGCCGGAGTACCCGGAGAGAACCACCCACTTTATCGCGGTTGCGATTTGAGTACACCTTTTTTTGCAATTTACAAAGCCGGGCGCGAACCTACGCCGTATTGGTGATAGGCTTGTATGAGTTGTTAGGTAATCCAACTACCGAACTCATTGAACCAACCGGGACCAAATTTACTTAGGAATGATGTTTATAATTAGTTGGTCGATACGCGAAATAAAATATATCGGGAATTTTATCACTATATTATTTATATAGCCTATGACGGACGTCATGTTCGAATTGAATTAGTTATATCATGTTTTATCACTTTGTATTTAAGAAATTTTGCTATACATTTTGAAAAGATTTCCAACATAGCTAATTTACATATTAAACATCCCCACTTTTGATAAAAAAAATCCTATTGGAAACAAAACATGATACAATTAAATAACCCTTTTAGTTTAAACATATTTTTATTTGCTGGGATCGGACACACGTTTTTCCAACTTACGAAGTCTTCTCCCGAATACAATTATTTACAATATGTACTTAGCACGCGCAATGAAATGATATGATATGTATATAATATGCATAGAGATAAATAAACACAGAATGATTATATATGAAAACATAGGTAGAGACAATATACGAAAGAAAGGAAATAAGAATAAATACTTTTGGAGATGTGTGTTGGTTCTTTAGATCACTTAGACAATTGTAAATCTTTTGGGGTCTTTAATATATTTAAAAACATGTTTAAAAATACTTAGTAGTTGTATTTTCTTGACATGTTAGGAAATCACTTGCTTTTGTCAGTATTTGCATCAATATTAATGTTAGAAGGTAGCCAATTAAGACTATTAAATAATATTTCCCTATTATCTATTTATCACAATCAAAAAAGAAATGAGTTACAGAAAGCATTTGATAAAATTTTAACTTTTCATAAATCGTAATTCAAGAAGGATGCATTGCATTTAAAATTATATTCAGTTTTCTAGGACCACAAGAATATTGTCTTGGAATTGGCATTGAGATTGAACTGTGGATTGCCTTTTTAAATCTAGATAATGTGTCAAGATTACGCACTGAAAGATTAAGGCTATTCCTTACTGTAGCTGGGACAAGAGAATTTCTGGTTAAAGAAAGTCTACAGAATGGAACAATAATATCGTTGTCATTTCGAAGGGGGTAAATAGTCGTACTTTGGATTGCTGGGGGATAAGATCGAGTAAATAAGAGGGGGTGCTACCGTTTTGGATATTATAGAATAATTGGCGCTTTCTCCTAGTTCTTCTTTCTTCCAATCTCTTCCAGCCAGTTTCTCTATATAGATATTCTGTGTTGGTAAAGATTGGAAGTCCGGTGATAATTCTAGCTGCTTCCAACTGTAGTATCTCCAATTTGAACGAATTAGAGACACCACAATTGTCCTAGACCTCACATGTATACTCAAATATTGGTCATATGTAAATTAAGTATAATTTTTCTAAATTTTGTCTATTCAATTTATATTTTAATTTATGCAAAACACGTATGTGTTTGGAGACACATTTTATTAAATTTTCTACATGTTTATTCCATTTTGCTTCCTCACTAAATGTTATCCCCAAATGTTTATGGTCTGATGTAAGTGGAATTAATTTTCCATCAAAATAAAAGTAAGTAAAAATTTGTTGAGTTTTCTACATTTTTAAAATGCATGATTTCAGTTTTGTCTGGGTTGAAAGACATCAACCATCTCTTTGACCAGTCATCAAGTTCATGTAGATCATGATTTATGACATATTTTATTTGAGCTTCATCTTGATTTGCATCGCCAAGCGAAGTGTCATCAGCAAATAAACGGCTTAAGGAATGAAGCTTATCACCAATATCATTGATGTAAACCAGAAATAACAGAGATTCAAGAACAGACCCTTGGTGGACCCAGCAGACACAGACATATATGAGGACGACGAATCTCTGTTTACTACTTCTTGATGTCTACAATATAGATAATTTTCACACCATTTTAGTAAATTCCCTTTTATTCCATAACAATTCATTTTGTGTATCAAATCTTTGTGCCAATGCCAAACTTTATCGAAAGCCTTTCAAATAGCAACAATATTAAAACAAATAATTGTTGTCAGCCATTGGTATCTTGTAGGTTTACTATGGTATTGTTATTTTTGTACACATCAATTGTATGAATTAATGTATATCAACAAACGTTTGAAAATACCAAACGGGCAGTCAGAAGCAGTAGACCGAAAATGACATACATTAAAATAGACAAAAGAAAATGAAAAGACAAACAATGTCCGCAAATCACTACACAAAAAATACTATAGCTTGATCAACATTACTGTATAATACCTACTTTGTATTAATATAAATAAAGATTGTGCTGGCTATGATTTTTTATGTATATTTCTATTATGATAATATCTTCCGTACTATTTTCTTTAAAAATATTAAATACAGTTAAACCTGTATATAAAGGGCACTGATTGGAACCTGAAAATGTGCCCTTTATGATCAGTTGCCCTTTATACAGGTTAATATTATATAGACTATTCATTAATGGAAAAAATGATGCTGCCCTTTATAGACAGTGCTTTTTTATATAGAGGTGCCATTTAAGGCAGGTTTGACTGGATATGATTTACTTTTTTCACAATGATGTCCTCCAAATCCCGGGGTACAAACACAGTTGGCTGCTAATTCATCTCTACAGTGTCCTGGATAACATCGTGTACTGTCTGGTCTCCAGGAACATGCCTCTACAATATTAAGTACATGTCCATTTTCCGCACGATAAGGAACTATAAGAATGGGCTCATTATTCCGAATCTTGATAAAAGGGAAATGTATTGCACTTTCTCATTGGTCAGAATGCAATAAATGTGATTGCTTTGAAATAAAATTTCAACACACAAGCACAAAATATTTTTCAGGACCCACATCCCCCCTCTTTTTCATAAAATATACACATCATCTGTACATATAAATATACTTTGAATACAAAAACAGTATTTTCTTTGAGATTAAAACAAAATATGTGTCTAATATATTTTTTTGCCAACAATCCTGACATGCCGGTAATTAAATCGATATATTTTTTAATTTTTCCTTCGATTTCATCGAATTTGAGTAGTATGTTTCGTTTATTATATACGTAAACTACGATGTGTTTACTACAGAGAGTGGGGAATAATTATCGTACTAAGAACTGGATATCTCGTCCAGAATCCACAATCATTTCCTGCCAGTATTTGGCATAAATATGGGTGACGAACAATAGTACCAGTAGAATGTGTTCCTACAACAGTAAGGGTATAACAGAGGAGGCACGTACGATTGGAAATATCATCAAAGACTAAGATAATGTGGACATCGTTAATCTGTTGATTGACCTGGAATAAGGAATGTCACAGAACAAGACAACGTTGACATTGGTACAATATAGACTGTCATAGAACAAACAAACATTGATGATCGAATAGAAAGCTTAGAAAATATCACTGACAGCGGAACAGAGAACACCAATGAACAACACATGAACAACAGGGATACAGAGAACACCAAAGAACAATACATGAACAACTGGGATACAGAGAACACGAAAGAAAAATACATGAACAACTGGGATAGAGAGAACACCAAAGAACAATACATGAACAAAAGTTATTCAAAGAACACTAAAGAAAAATACATGAACAGTGATGCAAAGAAAACCAAAGAACAATACATGAACAAAAGTTATTCAAAGAACACAAAAGAAAAATACATGAACAGTGATGCAAAGAAAACCAAAGAACAATACATGAACAAAAGTTATTCAAAGAACACTAAAGAAAAATACATGAACAGTGATGCAAAGAAAACCAAAGAACAATACATGAACAACAGGGATACAAAGACACCAAAGAACAATATAGGAACAACAGTGACAAACGAACAATAAATGAACAACTGGGATACAGAAAACATCAAATAACAATACATGAACAACAGTGATACAGAGAACACCAAAGAACAATATATGAACAAAAGTTATTCAAAGAAAACCAAAGAACAATGCATGAACAACAGGGATATAGAGAACACCAAAGAACAAAACATGAACAACAGTGATGCAAAGAACACCGAAGAACAATACATGAACAACAGGGATACAGAGAACACAAACGAACAATACATGAACAAAAGTGATTCAAAGAATACCAAAGAAAAATACATGAACAATAGTGATACAAAGAACATAAAAGAACAATGCATAAACAACAGAGATACAAAGAACAATACATGAACAACAGGGATACAAAGAACAATACATAAACAACAGGGATACAAAGAACACCAAAGAACAATACATGAACAACCGAGATGCAGAGAACACCAAAGAGCAATACATGAACAACAGTGATACAAAAAACACCAAAGAACAATATATGAACAACTGGAATACAAAGAACAATACATGAACAACAGGGATACAAATAACAATACATGAACAACAGGGATACAAGAACATCAAAGAACAATACATGAACAACAGGGATACAAATAACAATACATGAACAACAGGGATACAAATAACAATACATGAACAACAGGGATACAAGAACATCAAAGAACAATACATGAACAACAGGGATACAAATAACAATACATGAACAACAGGGATACAAGAACAACAAAGAACAATACATGAACAACAGTGATACAAAGAACACCAAAGAACAATTTATGAACAAGTGATACAAAGAACACCAAAAAACAATACATGAAGAACAGTGATACAAAGAACACCAAAGAATAATTCATGAACAACAGTGATACAAAGAACACCAAAGAACAATTTATGAACAACAGTGATACAAAGAACACCAAATAACAATTTATGAACAAGTGATACAAAGAACACCAAAAAAAACAATACATGAAGAACAGTGATACAAAGAACACCAAAGAACAATTCATGAACAACAGTGATACAAAGAACAATTTATGAACAACAGTGATACAAAGAACAATTCACGAACAACAGTGATACAAAGAACAATTTATGAACAACAGTGATACAAAGAACACCAAAGAATAATTTATGAACAAGTGATACAAAGAACACAAAAAAAAAAAAACATGAACAACAGTGATACAAAGAATACCAACGTACAATACATGAACAACAGGAATACAGAGAACACCAAAGAACATCACAAAGTCATGAACAACAGTAATACAGAGAACACAAAAGAACAATACATGAACAACAGTGACACAATGAACACCAAAGAACAATACATGAAGAACAGGGATACAGAGAACACAAAAGAACAATATATGAGCAATAGTGATACAAAGAACACCAAAAAACAATTCATGAACAACAGTGATACAAAGAACACCAAAGAACAATACATGAACAACAATGCTACAAAGAACACCAAAGAACAATACATGAACAACAGTCATACAAAGAACAATACATGAACAACAGTGATACAAAGAACAATACATGAAGAACAGGGATACAGAGAACACAAAAGAACAATATATGAACAATAGTGATACAAAGAACACCAACAAACAATTCATGAACAACAGTGATACAAAGAACACCAAAGAACAATACATGAACAAGAGGGATACACAGAAAACCAAAGAACAATACATGAACAATAGTGATTTAAAGAACACCAAAGAATAATACATGAACAACAGTAATACAAAGAACACCAAAGAACAATACATGAACAACTAGGATACAAAGAACACAAAAGAACAATGCATGAACAACAGGGATACAAAGAACAATACATGAACAACAGGGATACAAGAACACCAAAGAACAATACAAGAGCAACAGTGATACAAAGAACACCAAAGAACAATACATGAACAACTGGGATACAAAGAACAATACATGAACAACAGGGATACAAAGAACACAAACGAACAATACATGAACAAAAGTGATTAAAAGAACACTAAAGAAAAATACATGAACAGTGATACAGAGAACACCAAAGAACAATACATGAACAAAAGTTATTCAAAGAACACTAAAGAAAAATACTTGAACAGTGATGCAAAGAAAACCAAAGAACAATACATGAACAACAGGGATACAAAGACACCAAAGAACAATATAGGAACAACAGTGACAAACGAACAATACATGAACAACTGGGATACAGAAAACATCAAATAACAATACATGAACAACAGTGATACAGAGAACACCAAAGAACAAGACATGAACAACAGTGATACAAAGAAAACCAAAGAACAATGCATGAACAACAGGGATATAGAGAACACCAAAGAACAATACATGAACAACAGTGATGCAAAGAACACCGAAGAACAATACATGAACAACAGGGATACAGAGAACACAAACGAACAATACATGAACAAAAGTGATTCAAAGAATACCAAAGAAAAATACATGAACAATAGTGATACAAAGAACATAAAAGAACAATGCATAAACAACAGGGATACAAAGAACAATACATGAACAACAGGGATACAAAGAACCATACATAAACAACAGGGATACAAAGAACACCAACGAACAATACATGAACAACCGAGATGCAGAGAACACCAAAGAGCAATACATGAACAACAGTGATACAAAAAACACCAAAGAACAATATATGAACAACTGGTATACAAAGAACAATACATGAACAAGAGGGATACAAATAACAATACATGAACAACAGGGATACAAGAACATCAAAGAACAATACATGAACAACAGTGATACAAAACACACCAAAGAACAATACATGAACAACAGTGATACAAAGAACACCAAAGAACAATTTATGAACAAGTGATACAAAGAACACCAAAAAACAATACATGAAGAACAGTGATACAAAGAACACCAAAGAATAATTCATGAACAACAGTGATACAAAGAACACCAAAGAACAATTTATGAACAACAGTGATACAAAGAACACCAAATAACAATTTATGAACAAGTGATACAAAGAACACCAAAAAACAATACATGAAGAACAGTGATAAAAAGAACACCAAAGAACAATTCATGAACAACAGTGATACAAAGAACACCAAAGAACAATTTATGAACAACAGTGATACAAAGAACACCAAAGAATAATTTATGAACAAGTGATACAAAGAATACCAAAAAAACAAAACATGAACAACAGTGATACAAAGAATACCAAAGAACAATACATGAACAACAGTGATACAAAGAATACAAACGTACAATACATGAACAACAGGAATACAGAGAACACCAACGAACATCACAAAGTCATGAACAACAGTAATACAGAGAACACAAAAGAACAATACATGAACAACAGTGACACAATGAACACCAAAGAACAATACATGAAGATCAGGGATACAGAGAACACAAAAGAACAATATATGAACAATAGTGATACAAAGAACACCAAAAAACAATTCATGAACAACAGTGATACAAAGAACACCAAAGAACAATACATGAACAACAATGCTACAAACAACACCAAAGAACAATACATGAACAACAGTGATACAAAGAACAGTACATGAAAAACAGGGATACAGAGAACACAAAAGAACAATATATGAACAATAGTGATACAAAGAACACCAAAAAACAATTCATGAACAACAGTGATACAACGAACACCAAAGAACAATACATGAACAACAGTGATACAAAGAACAATACATGAACAACAGGGACACAGAGAACACCAAAGAACAACACAAAGTCATGAAAAAAAGAAATACAGAGAACACAAAAGAACAATACATGAACAACAGTGACACAAAGAACACCAAAGAACAATACATGAACAAGAGGGATACAAAGAAAACCAAAGAACAATACATGAACAATAGTGATACAAAGAACACCAAAGAATAATACATGAACAACAGTAATACAAAGAACACCAAAGAACAATACATGAACAACTAGGATACAAAGAACACAAAAGAACAATGCATGAACAACAGGGATACAAAGAACAATACATGAACAACAGGGATACAAGAACATCAAAGAACAATACAAGAGCAACAGTGATACAAAGAACACCAAAGAACAATACATGAACAACTGGGATACAAATAACAATACATGAACAACAGGGATACAAAGAACACAAACGAACAATACATGAACAAAAGTGATTCAAAGAACACTAAAGAAAAATACATGAACAGTGATACAGAGAACACCAAAGAACAATACATGAACAAAAGTTATTCAAAGAACACTAAAGAAAAATACATGAACAGTGATGCAAAGAAAACCAAAGAACAATACATGAACAACAGGGATACAAAGACACCAAAGAACAATATAGGAAAAACAGTGACAAACGAACAATACATGAACAACTGGGATACAGAAAACATCAAATAACAATACATGAACAACAGTGATACAGAGAACACCAAAGAACAAGACATGAACAACAGTGATACAAAGAAAACCAAAGAACAATGCATGAACAACAGGGATATAGAGAACACCAAGGAACAATACATGAACAACAGTGATGCAAAGAACACAGAAGAACAATACATGAACAACAGGGATACAGAGAACACAAACGAACAATACATGAACAAAAGTTATTCAAAGAATACCAAAGAAAAATACATGAACAATAGTGATACAAAGAACATAAAAGAACAATGCATAAACAACAGGGATACAAAGAACAATACATGAACAACAGGGATACAAAGAACAATACATAAACAACAGGGATACAAAGAACACCAAAGAACAATACATGAACAACCGGGATGCAGAGAACACCAACGAGCAATATGTGAACAACTGGAATACAAAGAACAATACATGAACAACAGGGATACAAATAACAATACATGAACAACAGGGATACAAGAACATCAAAGAACAATACATGAACAACAGTGATACAAAACACACCGAAGAATAATACATGAACAACAGTGATACAAAGAACACCAAAGAAAAACACATGAACAACAGGGATACAGAGAACACAAAAGAACAATACATGAGCAACAGGGTTACACAGAAGATCAAAGAACAATACTAGAACAACGGTGATACAAAACACACAAAAGAACAATACATGAACAACAGTGATACAAAGAACACCAAAGAAAAATTTATGAACAACAGTGATACAAAGAACACAAAAAAACAATACATGAAGAACAGTGATACAAAGAACACCAAAGTAAAATTCATGAACAACGTGATACAATGAACACCAAAGAACAATTTATGAACAACAGTGATACAAAGAACACCAAAGAATAATTTATGAACAAGTGATACAAATAACACCAAAGACCAATACATGAACAACAGTGATACAAAGAATACCAACGAACAACACATGAACAACAGGGATACAGAGAACACAAAAGAACAATACATGAGCAACAGGGTTACACAGAAGATCAAAGAACAATACTAGAACAACGGTGATACAAAACACACAAAAGAACAATACATGAACAACAGTGATACAAAGAACACCAAAGAACAATTTATGAACAGCAGTGATACAAAGAACACCAAAGAATAATTTATGAACAAGTGATACAAATAACACCAAAGACCAATACATGAACAACAGTGATACAAAGAATACCAACGAACAACACATGAATAACAGGAATACAGAGAACACCAAAGAACAACACAAAGTCATGAACAACAGTAATACAGAGAACACAAAAAAACAATACATGAACAACAGTGACACAATGAACACCAAAGAACAATACATGAACAACAGGGATACAGAGAACACCAAAGAACAATACCTGAACAACAGTGATACAAAGAACAATACATGAACAATCGAGATGCAGAGAACACCAAAGAGCAATACACGAACAACAGTGATACAAAGAACACCAAAGAACAATACATGAACAACTGGGATACAAAGAACAATACATGAACAACAGGGATACAAATAACAATACATGAACAACAGGGATACAAGAACATCAAAGAACAATACATGAACAATAGTGATACAAATATCACCAAAGAACAATACATAAACAACTGGGATGCAGAGAACACCAAAGAGCAATACATGAACAACAGTGATACAAAGAACACCAAAGAACAATACATGAGCAACAGGGATACAGATAACACCATAGTACAACACAGTCATGAACAGCAGTGATACAGAGAACACAAAAGAACAATATATGAACAACAGGGATACAGAGAACACCAAAGAACAATACATGAAAAACAGTGATACAAAGAACACCAAAGAACAATACATGAACAACAGTGATAAAAGGAACACCAAAGAACAATACATGAACAATAGTGATACAAAGAACACCAAAGAACAATGCATAAACAACAGGGATACAAAGAACAATACATGAACAACAGGGATACAAAGAACAATACATAAACAATAGGGATACAAAGAACACCAAAGAACAATACATGAACAACCGGGATGCAGAGAACACCAACGAGCAATACGTGAACAACTGGAATACAAAGAACAATACATGAACAACAGGGATACAAATAACAATACATGAACAACAGGGATACAAGAACATCAAAGAACAATACATGAACAACAGTGATTCAAAACACACCAAAGAACAATACATGAACAACAGTGATACAAAGAACACCAAAGAACAATTTATGAACAAGTGATACAAAGAACACCAAAAAACAATACATGAAGAACAGTGATACAAAGAACACCAAAGAATAATTCATGAACAACAGTGATACAAAGAACACCAAAGAACAATTTATGAACAACAGTGATACAAAGAACACCAAATAACAATTGATGAACAAGTGATACAAAGAACACAAAAAAACAATACATGAAGAACAGTGATACAAAGAACGCCAAAGAACAATTCATGAACAACAGTGATACAAAGAACACCAAAGAACAACAGTGATACAAAGAACACCAAAGAACAATTTATGAACAATAGTGATACAAAGAACACCAAAGAACAATTTATGAACAAGTGATACAAAGAACACCAAAAAAACAAAACATGAACAACAGTGATACAAAGAATACCAAAGAACAATACATGAACAACAGTGATACAAAGAATACCAACGAACAATACATGAATAACAGGAATACAGAGAACACCAAAGAACAATACATGAACAACATTGATACAAAGAAAACCAAAGAACAATACATGAACAATAGGAATACAGAGAACACCAATGAACATCACAAAGTCATGAACAACAGTAATACAGAGAACACAAAAGAACAATACATGAACAACAGTGACACAATGAACACCAAAGAACAATACATGAACAACAGGGACACAGAGAACACCAAAGAACAATACATGAACAACAATGCTACAAAGAACACCAAAGAACAATACATGAACAACAGTGATACAATGAACACCAAAGAACAATACATGAGCAACAATGCTACAAAGAACACCAAAGAACAATACATGAACAACAGTGATACAAAGAACAATACATGAACAACAGGGACACAGAGAACACCAAAGAACAACACAAAGTCATGAAAAAAGAAATACAGAGAACACAAAAGAACAATACATGAACAACAGTGACACAAAGAACACCAAAGAACAATACATGAACAACAGTGATACAAAGAACACCAAAGAACAATACATGAACAACAGTGATACAAAGAACAATACATGAACAACAGTGATACAAAGAATACCAAAGAACAATACATGAACAAGAGGGATACAAAGAAAACCAAAGAACAATACATGAACAATAGTGATTTAAAGAACACCAAAGAATAATACATGAACAGCAGTAATACAAAGAACACCAAAGAACAATACATGAACAACTAGGATACAAAGAACACAAAAGAACAATGCATGAACAACAGGGATACAAAGAACAATACATGAACAACAGGGATACAA
>MJUT01033734.1:99249-110337 GCA_002080005.1 Gigantidas platifrons
AAATGTAAAACATATATCTCCTTAGACTATCCGCATACAAAGGTACAAAATATACAATAGTGCATGCACAGAAAGCCAGTGATAATTAATATACGAGGGAGGTTTGGAAATGTTTACCTATTTATACAGATCTAGTTCCGTTTGTCATGTAAATTTTGATTGCTTTGTCGAAAAGATGTCAAAAGAAATCCATATTGTCCATAAAGTTAGTTATGTAATTGTTCAAGGAATCTCTATCAGCACTCTCCCTCATACATTACTCGTTAATATTACTACATATTGTTCAAGTAATTTTAGAAGGAGAGAATGCATAACTTTGTTGTCTAATCTACTAACTCGTTGCATACTTTTAGTGTTTCTTACGTTGTATAATTAGCGCGCTGGCAAAGAAAATGTAAATTATAATATTTATAGCTTGAAATTGCATATTTCAATTTAAGTGTATACCTGTCCTGATAGAGTGTTGCTATGGAAATGCGGATGCAGTCTGTAGACTGGGGGTCCGTATGGGTGTCAAAACAGAACAAAAGCATTATACTAAAATGTATGTTTTATGTTGGTGTGTTCATGTTTATATTTTTAGTTATAAATCCCTCTATAAACAATACACACAAAAAACCAAAGTATTGTTACGAGTGTAAACGTATATCAATTAAATTGAAGGTTGATAGCATCGTATAAACTGCATTGAAAATGTCTGTCATGTATTTGAACGCATCAGACTTAACAATGAACCTGAATTTGATTTTGCATTTAAAAGACTTATAATGATTCACATGTATCTATGGATTATTTTTACTATAACTTATAACTTTTGTTTATTTGATAATGTATTTGCTAATTACATCAATTTCAAACCTGGAAATGAATATAAATATAAATTTCATTTGGATACCAAAGTAAAAGATCTTGGAAGGTTCCGAATAGATGCGAAGGTAAGAATGTATTAATCAATCCTAAGATGAAAAAATATATAATCAATGTACTATTCAAGGGCGGATCCAGGGGGAGGGGGGCGCACCCGGCGCGCGCCCCCTCCCTAAAATTGGAAAACATATGATTTGTTTGCGTAAAATCGTGATTTTTCACACGAAATACCCCAAAAATTTTCGCGCCTCCCTCCGCTCGGCGCGATTTTTTTAAGTGCGCCCCCCCCCTAACTTGAAATCCTGGATCCACCCCTGCCATTTGAATGAATTGAAATCGAGAACTATGGTAAAGTCCTATAAAATTGATCTTGTCTCAGTGTTTGCTGTATTTGATTTAACTGTAATTTCAACTCCCAAATGTCTATGTTGGACGTCTTCTGATGATCAGTTTGTGTCAAGTTAATATCATATTATTACGTGATGATTTCCGTATTGGCATAGTTATTAGTCCGAGGGTAGCTGTATTGGTCTAAGGCCAATATGGAAATCATCATGTTATTTATTAATTAACCATAAAATATTGTCTTATGTGTTTTTATCCTTTCGCTTTTAGATCTTTTTCACCGGCATTGTTTATTTGCAGTGGCGGATTCAAGGGTTCATTCAACCTATGCCAACATTTAAAAAAATATATATATAAAGGTAAAAAAGATTGTTGGCATAGGTTGAATAGGTTAATTGCTATATATACATGACTAGTCATGTTTAATTAATGTAAAATCGGGGGATCGTCAATGTACTCCAAGTCCACAATTATTTTTTTTAATGTAAGGTTATCTTGTTTTTGTGTGAGTATTGAGTGAATAAAGTAAGTATTTAATATCATATTTTATGGAAATAACAAACACAAAATCAGTATATCAGCACATATATTTAATATCAAACTTTATAAAAAAAATAATTAGGATATTATTATAAGCACATATATTTTAACATCAATCATGAAAATAAAATAGGATATTATAAGGATATATATTTTTATATCATACTTTATGAAAATAAATTAGGATATTACAAGCACAGATATTATTATTTTTTTTATCATATTTCATGAAAATAAATTGAAGATATTATAGCATCAATCATGAAAATAAAATAGGATATTATAAGCATATAATATTATACTTTATGAAAATAAATTAGGATATTACAAGCACAGATATATATTTGTTTTATCATATTTCATGAAAATAAATTAAAGATATAGTAAAATGAGTGAGATTATGTTGAGTGCTAAAGATGAGTATGCGTTCATCCTTTCCGTCGTCAGCGATGATGAATCTCTGGTTTGCTGTTGTTAGATTCCGTTGTCCCTCTAAGATAATATCTGAACGAGTTGCTGGTAAGATTGGTATTATTTTAGCCCTTTCATTGTAGAAGCTACCTCTGGATGACTCAAATGTGGGTAGTTGTTCTACGACTTTATGTGCTTCTTCATTCCACTCTGGATTACGGAGTTTGTTGATCTCTTGGTCGTAGATAGTTGGGATATGTGTAGTCTCCTCCCTGCAACGTTTCTTTATGGATTTAAGAACACTATCTACTTTTAGTTTGATGGTTAGGATGGTTATGGGCATCTGGCAGCTTTACAGGGATGTTGTCTAGAGTATTTATTGTGGCTCTGCAATTGCGGGTGGTACATATCCAGTAACATCTGTTGCCTCTATGCTGTTTTATTCTGTACTGAAAACCATTGTGAACTAGACTGCCCAGTCTGTTGGTGACGAATTGTACATTTAGTAGTGCATTTGCCATAACTTTGTAACTGATGACTGGGACTCTTACTGTGTTCCTAAATATACCCTTTCTGAATTCATACATTTTAGAAAGATTGTTTATTTAAATTATTCTAAAATTCTATATTTTCATCTTTTTTATTTACAGATTTTTGTGTAATTTTACCAGATTTTTATTTTATATATAAATTTTTACAAAAGTTTAATTTTTTTTTTTTAAGTTATTAAATTTTAACAGACTTATTCTTATATTTTTATATTGTTTTTGTTTGTTTGTTCTTTAAAATAATTGTTTATTTAAATTATTCTAAAATTCTATATTTTCATATTTTACAGATTTTTGTATAATTTTACCAGATTTTCATTTTATACAGTATCTAAATTGTTACCAAAGTTTAATCATCTTTTTTTAAGTTATTATTAAATTTTAACCGACTTATTCTTATATTTTTAGATTTTTTTTTCTCTTTTATTTTTTTTTAATAATTGTTTATTTAAATTATTCTAAANTTTTTGTGTAATTTTACCAGATTTTTATTTTTCGCTTACAGTTTTTTTTTTTTCCTTCTTCAAATTATTGAATTTTAACAGACTTGTTCTTATATTTTTAGATTGTTTTTTGTTTTGTTGTGTTAAATTTCACTTTTGAGACCTGCATTTCCAAACTGCCATTAATTGTTATATCATGCAGGAATAGACAATACACACTGGTCCTTAATCAATAGCATGTACTCAAATGCCAAAAGTGCTGTTAAATGGAACGGCCAAATCTCTGAATCAATTCCAGTAGATCAAGGAGTACGTCAGGGGGGATCCTCAGTGCAGACCTTTACAAACTATATGTCAATCCACTACTCAAGACATTGGAAACCTCAAATATAGGCTGTAAGATAGGAAACATAATTAGTAACGTTACAGCCTGTGCTGATGATGTCGCACTAATGAGTGCATCAGATAAAGACATGCAAGTACAAATCAATATGGCAAATGATTTCGCCGGAAAAGAAGGCTACAAACTATAACCGAAGAAAAGCGTAGCAATAAATGTTAAGCCAAGCAAGTCAAAAGAATCTAGCGCCTCATCATATAAATTGGGTATGGTGGAAATGCCAAACGTTACTGCAGCCACTCATTTAGGTATACTGCGAACAAACTCTCTAGAACAGAATATAACCCAAAATGTAGAAGAAAATATCATGAAAGCCCGCAGAAGCGCATATGCTTTATTTGGTACTGGTTTCCACGGTGAAAACGGGCTTGACGCAGACTCTGATTCATCTATACAAACTTATGTACTGCCAGTTCTGCTATATGGAATGGAACTATTAATCCCTAGAACGCACAATCTTGATAAACTGGAAAAATTTCAAAAGAAAATGCTGAAACAATTACTGTCCGTGCCAATTAATACACCAGATCCAGCTGTATATGTATTAACAGGGAGCCCGCATTAAATTATATCGAAAAGCCCATGAAAAAAGAACATTGGAATACTTAGTAAATTAGTGAAGACATCAAGTGCAAGATATTGGATAGATGAAATCGCAGCAACAGTGCTGCTGTATTCAGGCCTCAAATATCTCAGGTATGAACATTTTCGACCAGGGAAGATCCACCAACTATTAAAAATGACAGTCCGTTCGTACAGAGATGTGACAAGATTTCCAGTGAAACTCAAGATGTTAGCAGGAACTTACATTCTACAATCACTCAGAATTAAATTTGACCATACACTTACAAGTGATCAATGTCCTACCTGTACAATAACAAATGAATCTTTAGAACATTTTGTGCTACATTGTCCATCATGGGAATCAACCAGACAACATGTAATTATATTGATTAGTAAAATCCTAGCTGAAAAATCTATTGTCAAATGGCACGAGCTGCAAACTAATATGCAGATAGTATTAGACATTACTAAAGTTTGTAAACAACTGAAAATTAAACTGAAAGATGCCAGTGAGATTGAGTTCCACACAAGAAGATTATTATATTTACTGCACGTTGAGAGATGCAAACTGATGGATGGTAAACCAGTGGTGAAGAAACCACCTTAGCCAGATGTTGGGTTCTTAGGGTAAGAGGGGGTTCACATATGTATATGCTATCTGTGGCAAAAAGTATACACTGTAAATTCTACTTGATATAGCGTAATTGACAAGAACATTTTTAGTTTTATTTTACCTTTTACCTGATAGTGAACTTTTAAATCATATAGATTTATTATAAATAAAGTTCCATTCGGCACACTTATAAGCTGTGATATGTGACATTTCGAGTCGATCACTGTGAAGAATAGTTATTAGAGTTGAGTAACAAACAAGGAGGAACTGACTTGATAAATTTTATTGTTATAATGTGTGTGGGTATATAAAACCCATATCTTACCTTTTAAACCCGCCTCGTTTTTAGATATTTTAATTATTTTAACTTTTAAAATTTAAAATCGAGCTACAAATATTAAGCGTGTAAATATATATATATATATGTTTATATCAAGTGTGGTGGAATAAGCAATTCAATTCACTGTGGGTACAGCACCTGCACACAACGCACTGTAGATAATAGCACCATGATTATTCTACATACCGATGGTATGGTTGTCCTACACAGGGCGTACAGAAGAAGAAGATGTAAGATGTAAGATGTTATATAAACACCTGTAATATAATGTGTGTTGGCATACCTTGAATATGATATTTCAAAATGTTGGCGTAGGTTGAAGGGGGTCATCCCAAAATGTCTACAGGTAAATTTTGGCTAATTAGACATTTTTTTCCCCAAAATGTCTACTCCCTGATTAAAAGTTATTCCCAAAATGTCTACAGGTAATTTTCTTATGCTACTTAAAATATATCATGATATAGCTGTGCAATATAATGACAAATACAATTTTCTAATATTGTTGGTAAGCTTATATTTGGTAGTCTTATATTACTTAAAATATAAGCTGAGTATTCAAATGAGTAAATAGTAAAAAACAGTTGTCTTTTTGAAATAATAATTAGACATTTTGCATAAACAATTATCATGATTATGCTATCCTTTGATATTTAATCACTTTTACAAATAAAAAATAAAGTTATTTTTAATGAGGCTTGATTAATTATAAATGTCTGCCTGAATGTCTAAATGTTGTGTAAACATTTCAGTTGTAAGGCTTTAATTTATTGTATAAACATCTTATTTTATATGGAAACTTTATAACTTTTTTCATGAAAAATGTCCTAAAAATTAAATATGTATGATAAAATAATTATTGTAACATATAAATAAATTTAAAATATTTTTAGACATTTTGGAAAAAACCTATTATTCTGCAGTGGACATTTTGGGGAAAAAAACAGTAGACATTTTGGGCATGGACCTGTTGAAGACACCGATTCAAAGGGGGGTGGCTTTTGGGGGCTACAGATCTTCAAAGAGGTAATTATAGCTAATTATGATAAATCAAATTTTCAAGTTTATTTGAAGTTTTTATGAATGTATTGTCAAAATACCAATTAATCAGGTATTGTCTTAAACCGTTATATAAACCTGTCTAGTGTCAAAATTTCATATAGGTATAACCACCAACACCTGTAAATTGAGGCTCTTTCAAGGAAATTCTTTTTTTAAATATCATTTATTTTCACACAAAAAAATACACGAGTTTCCATTTTGAAAATATATGAATACAGCATATTTTAAACTCTAAATGAAAATATAAATACAAATAAAATAATTAAAATTAATTAGAAATAAAATAGACTTAAATTATATTTTTTCCCTGCTATTGCTCAGACCCTTGAGCACTTTACAAAACTGCCAAAACACACATACACCAGACCAGAAGAAGCTGATGTAACTTCTTTGTTGTATTCCATTTGCAACTTTGATCTTGTCGTAACCATATTGTTATTGTTCAAATGTGCCTGGCTTTTAAGAAAGGGATCGCCAGATCATTACAAGAGAGATCATTTGACATAGGCAGAGCCTTAAAAAGCGTAAATTTAATTCAAAGCTCACTAGACTGCAGAACAAATGTTGAACAATTCAACCACCAGTGTTTTTTTAGAGGAGTGCTAAAATCTGTGAACCGCTAGACATAGAGGTTAAAAAACCTAGAATATGCGGGAGATAAATAATGAGAGATAATGTTGAGAAGCAGAGATTCCGGAAGACTACTTTAGGAAGTCTATAACTTTTCTCTATTATACGCTAAATGAAATCAAAACAAGGTTTACCGACCTCCACACCAGAACCGCTTTGGGACTACAGTTGGTTCCATCAATTATTGAAAATATTGCTCCATATCTGAGACCCCCGTCAACAGAGTCTCTGGATCCGCCCCTGATTTGCTATCGCTTCCTTTTCCGTTTTTCTTATTCTTATTCTTATCATTTGTTTCATCAGACGACATTATCAGATTGTCTCTATTTTATCGTTAATACGTATGTAAAATCTAGAGAAAATCATCCGGAACACCAATATTGGCCAACACGAGAATAAATCCGTTTTGGTCGACTTTGTCCCATATTGGCCGAGTTGTACTATCTGAATCACAAAGGCAGTTTTCATCTTATTTATGTAAATATAACAGAAGTTAATTAATAGAACGTATTAATATGATAATAGGTGTTACCTAACTTGGGACGAAGTCCAATATTTTTTTTCAAACAATATTAACTCGGATATATGGACCTATAATATTTTTTCAAAGTAGACCGAGGGTGGATCCAGATTTTCTTAAAAGAGGGGGCAAATAGGGGCTTCCGTCGTTTTTTAAGTCCCGATCTAGGTACGAAACGACCAGGTTACGAAACGTCCGTATCCGATTATCTGCACAGATTTTACAATGTATTGACTTCCGTTATGTCATTTCCGGTGAATGAAAATTGAGTCATTAGTATATAGAAAAAAATTGCTATTTCTACCATAGTTGGGACTTCGTCCCATATTAATTAACTTTGATTTATTAGTCTTTATATGATCAAATCTGTCAATACAATATAAAAACTTTCATTGGGCCAATACGGCAAAAACCAGTCCAATACGGATATTTTCCGTATTGGCCCGATTCCAGTCAGTCCAATAACAGCTAGATCGGAATCCGCTAGACATTTCGACAATTACAAGGAAAAATCTCCAGAGATATTGGACTGGTTAATTAATAAAGGTATCAATACGTGATGTTTTTCATATTGGCCTAGTTATAGGTCCTCGATCTGCTGTATTGACGTCAGTCGGCTGCGCCACAGGCCAATGCAACAGGCCTCTGACCTATAACTAGGCCAATATGAAAAACATCACGTANTTAACTTCAAATTTCAAGAAACTTTTTTTTTCATTGTTTTCGCGATCTATTTGGTGACAGGAAATACGAAGTCAACGGTTGGATCGATATCGGTATAATGTTTGATATTTCGGATATATATATATTTTAAGTCAGATTTTCATACTTTGGCATATAACAATTTTTTGCATTATTACATTTATAGTTTTATATAGAGATTAATACATGACCTTTTCTATATCATCCCGGCTATCATCGATGGACCCATATCAGACCTCGACTGCGTCTCGGGTTGATATGGATCGAGGGATGGTAGCCGGAATGATATGAAAAGGTCATGTATTAATCTTTTTATCATATACTTCCGACAAATTGTTTTATGGAGCAAATAAACAAAATGAAATAATTAAATGACTTTATATGGAAGTTTCATTGTGTATTCAACAGATGTATTTTCAGAACACTTTTGTCAAACAAGAGCATCTCTACCCCATAAATATGAATATAGAAACATAGAAAATATAGAAAATGTGATTCTTTATAATCGTTTTTGTTTATTTACCGTGAAACGTGATGAGGACATTGCCCGTGAATCATATTCATACAAAATCATTTTATTTCTACGTGATATAATCGTCTATCTTCTAACGTTTCTACTGATTTTTTAAATGTGATCTTCTTGATGACAAATTTTTCCTTCTCAACTCGATTTGTAAATAGTACAGTAATTCCTTACTTTCATACTGATCACCTCCACCGATTTTTGGTGACTAGATTAGTAGGGATGTACATACACAATGTAACATGGGAGAAAATGTTCTTTTAACAATTTACCTTAGGTTTCATATTTTTCAAGAAGTGTGGATCATCATAATTTTCTTCCCGTTAAATGTGATTAGTAAAAAGTATTTTTTTGTGAACCGTAATGAGACTCTTATCTTCCACTCATCTTTGTGTGTCAGTTAATGTTTGTAAACACACGTCACCGGAAATATTGGAAGTAACTTGCACGAGACCGCACGTGCACGAAACACCTCTAATAAAGGCAATCTCCCATACAGAGTTGTCGGTCCTTGCAGGCTCTCTATTTCTGTAAACGTCTCGATTTTACAAGATTCTTGTAAAATATTAATATACTCTAGATTTTGCTTCTAAAACGCTATTCGTCTTTTTTGCATATATCTTTAGTTTTGACGTGAAATATGATTTTATTTGAGGCGAAATACCATTTTAAAAAAGCTATATTTATAGGGACTATATTTTTGTGAAACGTTTGCCTATTCTGAGTAATTTGGTTTACTTATTCATCCGATAAAATGTCAACATTAGATACAATTGTTAAAGATTATGACAAGAACATCGTATTGAGGGACTGTCAAAGGCAAGCTTTTGAATATCTACATGACAAGAAAGGAGATCTTTTGGTTAGTTTGTCACATGGTCGTTCGTTACATGATCACGTGTTTCGGGACTACTTTTAAGACGCTTACAGAGATAGAGAGCCTGCAAGGACCGACAACTCTGTATGGGAGATTGTAATAAAGGACGAAGTCCTTTTAACTATATGATTTTTCATAAGAGTACTGATAGCCAAAAAATCTGTTCACCGGAAGTTTAAAAAAATAGATCAATTGATATTTAGAAACGTATAAAAGAAATATATTTCAATGAAAAAATCCCAATTCTTTAATTATTTACTCTATGCAAAATCAAAANGGCTCTCTATCTCTGTAAACGTCTCGATTTTACAAGATTCTTGTAAAATATTAATATACTCTAGATTTTGCTTCTAAAACGCTATTCGTCTTTTTTGCATATATCTTTAGTTTTGACGCGAAATATGATTTTATTTGAGGCGAAATACCATTTTAGAAAAGCTATATTTATAGGGTCTATATTTTTGTGAAACGTTTTCCTATTCTGAGTAATTTGGTTTACTTGTTCATCCGATAAAATGTCAACATTAGATACAATCGTTAAAGATTATGACAAGAACATCGTATTGAGGGACTGTCAAAGGCAAGCTTTTGAATATCTACATGACAAGAAAGGAGATCTTTTGGTTAGTTTGTCACATGATCGTTCGTTACATGATCACGTGTTTTAGGACTACTTTTGAGACGCTTACAGAGATAGAGAGCCTGCGAGGACCGACAACTCTGTATGGGAGATTGTAATAAAGGACGAAGTCCTTTTAAATATATGATTTTTCATAAGATAGCCAAAAAATCTATTCACCGGAAGTTTAAAAAAATAGATCAATTGATATTTAGAAACGTATAAAAGAAATATATTTCAATGAAAAAATCCCAATTCTTTAATTATTTACTCTATGCAAAATCAAAACAAACTTGAAATAAAATTCTAATAAAAAAATCTCTATCTACGAGATTCTCGGCGGAAGAGCGCGTAGGTTAAATGAACGGAACAGATATTTTGTTGTTGTAAGTAAATTCCTCCGTTGACTCGGAGCACCCTGCAATCACAGGATAAATGTCACTATTGGTGGTGGTACAATCCAGCCAAATAAAAAAAAAATAAAAAAAATTAAAGATTATTTGAAAAAAATATTACATTCCCTTCTCATTCCTCCCTCTAAACATTATAGGACTTCGTCCTTCAAACAGGTTGTGCCTGTCTCATTTTATGGGTTATCAGCATGGGGTGAACTTATGGCTAGTTTACTTCCTATTGTACGGCAGGTTTTCATATCGAACGGTATCTGATCTATTTTAGCGGTGTTCGAAATCCCGGCTAAATTTTAAAATTTACCAACCAATCGTTTTTCTACATCCATTCCAAGACGTCACACAAACACAAACAAAATGGGGCACAGAAGTTTTACTAATGCAGAAGAATGCAAATATGAATTTGTACACACTGAATTAGTACAAGTTTTCTATGATATTAAATATATCAGCTCAGGTGCTTTTGAATTTGAAAAAAACAACAAACAATCCCTAAAATTCAATTGAGGTACACAAACAAAACTTGATGTGCTAAATGTAATAAAACAAATACAACACTTCATTTTGTGCAATATGGATCAATATGATGTGTTATGGAGTACTGAAAAGCAATATTGACCGTGGCCTTCGGTCTTGGTCAATATAGCGTTTTCTGTGCTCCATAATCTTCGGCCTTG
>MJUT01033734.1:142827-159669 GCA_002080005.1 Gigantidas platifrons
CCCCCATCCCCCAATTTTTTTATTTCATTTTTTGTTGTTGAAAACATTTTTTTTTTAAATGAGAAATAAATATGCATAAACTCAGATTAAATTATCCAAATTACTTTTAAGTTGGATTTTTTTCTTTGTATATTAATCATCAAAAGGATTATACAGCTTGGACAAGCTATGATAAAAATAACTTTCTCTTATTATTTTTAGATATTTTATTTTTAGATAGAGTTTAATGATTTTCCAATTAACTTTAATTACCTTACAAAATTGGTCTTCAAAGAAAAATTATAAAAAGGAATTTGATTAAACAATGATCAAAGCTAAGTACAAAGGTTAATAATTAAAAAGAATTTTGAGAAAAAATTATTCCAAGCTAAGTGCAAGCTTAGAACTGGCTTAAATAGGAGTGTATTTTGAAGTGAAAGTATAGTAGTGCAATGGAGTTCATAGAGTCAGAAAGGGGTAATCAGAAACTAAGCTACCAAGGTTTCCTCTATGTTAAGCAGAAGAACTTTACCAATGGTGTTGTATCTTGGGAATGTGATCAGAGACAACGCAATTGCTGACAACCAGTCGAACCAAAGAGCTTAAAACAACAAAACTACATAAACCCCCATTTTGTGGGGGGGGGGGGGCAATTGTCTGAGGGGCTATTGTCCTGCTCCCACTTTTGTCATCTTCACAGGAATTATCGTTTAAATGTTGGGAGAATTTGGTGATAACTCCTGCTGACTGTTGATAAGTCCTGCTCAGCTCACGCAAACTTTGATACGAGTTTTGCTTATGGAGTCAGTAGGTAGATATAGAGGGAAGGAAGGGTGATAATAGTATTTTATCCCGAGCCAGAAGCGAGGGATACAATTTACTATATCTGCCAAATCCATGTTAAAACTCAAAACACATTCTGGCTTCCATGATTTATTTTGATTCTGATATGTCTAAGAGTACAAATACGGTAGTATACTTTGATTGGAAGACTAATTTATATTTACATTTGCAGAAAATGTCGCACACAATTTATGCTGCCAATGGAAAAGTCAGTCGCATTCACCGGTGCATGTGCTAATGAGATTATACCGAATGATAACTTGCTCATTTGTTAACAAAGCAAAAGAAGGAGGTCATGTTAGAATAAATGTTAGAGCATACAGAAGGGGTATTAATCAAAAAAGGACAATCCAGAGAAACTGGCAACATAGGGATACACAAGACGAAGAAAAACAAAACAAAAACATTAAGCAATATGTGTTGGACACCACTATATGTATGCAAACACAAATAACATAAATAAGACATGAACCCTCCTACAAACAACTGGAGGTAAAGACGAACCGAACATACTTTTTATGCGGAAATCGTAACGGACATCACAACACAGAACTCAGAACATACAGACACATAATAGTACAACACTAAAAAGATGAGCAACACAGAACCCATTAACAAGTCGGGGATGAACTCAGGGGCTCGCTAAGGGCAAGCAGTTCCTACTTCTTTTAAGACACCCACCATAATACTCATATATACAGTCGAGTCCAATATGAGGCAAGATAATATTTTGCTGGCACAACCATAAACCAGGAAGAAAATTGTAAAAATAAATTGATTTTTATTTCAGAAAATAGTTGTCTAATAAAATTGCCAGAAAAGAGTTTTTTTTACTGTCCAAGAAACTAATGTGGCTTTGAATTGAAAATGCAGCTTGTAGCTTTGATTATCTATACAGTTGAATATAGTAGTGGAAAAAAATACTTATGTGTCAGAGTGTTCCTTAGTTTTATTTTTATAAGAAATAACATGAACAACGAAAATGAAGAGAAATAAAATATGGGTAATAATTAAATTACATAACACATAGCTAAGAGGATGATGGATAAAATTGTTATTAGTCGAAATTTTGTTGTAAGCATTAGCTTCATTTCAGTTGACAATAAATTTCTGGAGGGTAACAATCTGGTCTACCATATTACCAGCTCTGCAATGTTTATATATTATTGCCTTATTTCATTTATATATTATCTCCAGAACACACTGCATGTTTTGAAGAGTGATGATGGGAATTAGACCTGTACATTTATTAATTAAAATTCTATTTTTAGTAACAAGGAACATGAAGATACTATGGATATTATCCTTGATGCACTAGCAGTCCTAAATACAAACCATAGTCAACAACTAATATTAGAATTAGTTCTGACCTCTTCACCTCCCAACTTTGACCTTTTTAGCAGATATTTAATACATCTTTCAGGAATGGAAAAACCACCAAGCAAGGTAAACTTATCGAGTCATTTAGTAGAACGGATTATAACTCTAAGCTTAAATGACGTATATTAACAATTCTTGAAGTAACATATATATATTCCTTTAAAGTGATATGATGTATTTTCAATACATTTAACTAGATCCCATTTAGGCCATGCAAAGTTAATTACTTGGTTCTCAGGCCCTTTTTTGTCAAAATTGATGAGGGAGGGTGGCATTTTTTTTTTTATCCTTTTACTGCTGTACAAAGTGATGAGGGAGGCATTTTTTTTAATTTTTTTTTGGTGAAAAATATGGCAATGTATAAATCTTTTCATTACTTTATTGAAAATTTCACTTTTATTTCTTCTGATGGTGGCAGAAATTAATTTTTATGGAAACGTCCAATACGCTGGTCCCAACGTACCATTTTTTATCTCCGTAAACAATTCCAATAAGGTACAAGCTTCGGAGAAGCCCCCTATTATGTTTCCTGGTAAAACTGGCAAACATTTTTGCCGAATTTGCACAGAAACGATTGACATTATGTCTAAATGTCAAACGGAAACAGGTTTTTTATTTATACATTGTCATAACGATGCTTTAAATCTCATTTAAGCATGATGCGTTTTAAAACGTTTCACCGACCACGCGATATAAGAGAAAATCGGATGCGGTTGTTTTTTCCGTACGGACAGCGCTACCGCATTTAATTTTTTTTTTTTACTATTTTTGCAATAAAATCGGCAATGCGGCGACGAATTTCCACATGCGGGCGGGCCTGAGAACCAAGAAATTAACTTTTTATGGCCTTATCGGAATTTATTTATTTTTCTCATCTTTTTCATGTTTTAATGGGACCGACGTGGTCGTGATCATATGGTAGTTGGATTTGCAACTACATGTATAATCAGTGCCTTTCACCACTGATGTTTTGAGTTCAAATCCCGATCATGTCGAGGTGTACTCAATGCAACATTATGTGATAACATTTATCAGTCAGAGACTTGTGGTTTTCTCCGGGTACTCCGGTTTCCTCCACCAATAAATAAAAAGTGGCGTTAAGCAACATAGCCCTAACCCTAACCCTTGTTTTAATTAATATTGACGTATAACCGACACGGAATATATATAATGGCTTCCCTAAGACAAGTAAATAATGTCAAAAAATATTTAATTTTCATTTTGTATTGTATTTTGAACTTTAATTTGGATATAGAGGAATCTGGCTGCTAGAAGCGAATCTGGTATACAGTAACTGTATTGTTTATTTAATCAATTCTAAATATACCGTATGCACTTTAATTGCTAAAGAATATTGTTCAAGCAGTATATTTCTTATATCTACACAATTAACATCCATTTATTCCTGTTCTAATATATATACATTTTTTTTCAATTACAGAACATTATTCAAGTATTAGAAGATATAGCCTTTCACGATAAACGATTTTCCAATGTAACATTTGAACAAGATGTTTATAATTCTGTATTGCTAACTCTTGGTTCCGTGGCCCATAAGTTGTTGGAAACAGGACAGACAGATCTTGCTACAGACATTACTTCAAGGATTAATGCTATGCTAGGATTACATGGTAACTATATTTAATTTTCAGATGTATATATATAACGTCTGAAAATTAAACCAAAATGTGTTAGAATTAGATTTTTTGAGCTGTCAAATTTTTGTTCTTCCCTCGACGGGATTTCAACTTGCACCATTGATACACTGCAGCACCAATCGCTTAGCCTTATGTCCAACGCCCTAGACCACTCGACCACATCCGGTCCATAAAAATGGAGCTTCAATAATCAAAGTGTTACCTTGTCTCGTAAGGAAAATCTAGAGATAGACATAAGATATATATATATATACATATTTCGTATCAACATATTCAATGTACAATGGAACTGTAATATGTCAGTCTTAGATGGACGTTTTTTTTATCATGGTTTAAATTTTTTGGTATTGTAAATCTTTCACAAAAGATCATAATTTGATATTGTGTGTAACACATTGCCCATCGAATTAACTAAATTTTAAACCTTTCTACATTCTTATTTTGATGAGATCGAATTTTACATCTGTCATTTAAATGATTTTTAATGCATTATTCCACATCTTCATATCTAATATGTGTATAATGAATACCAGTGATGATTTCTTCACAGTTAAAATTCAGATCTTTTATTTCAGAAGTATTTAAGCCATTGTCTTGAGACGAAAAAAGTATACCAACTAAATCAGCATGTAATTAAAGCAAATTTTTGTGGAAATAATAACGAAAACATATAACATGATAAAAGTACATGTATACAATATTTTCTATATAAAAGTTACGTTATGTTTTAACCAGTTGCAACGGAGTGAGCTTCAATGTGTTTGTATCAACGCTCAAAACATAGTAACAGTAACTGTTACAAATAAAATGTTTGACTAATGCAAACTCTGTTTTCATTGTAGTCAGCCTGTCCCATTTTGGTGGTCTTTCCTAGTCATTAATTGTTTTTTCTCAGTTAAACATTGACTCTTAGCAAATCATTACAGTCAGTTATTCATCCAGAAGCGAACCACATCAGTGGTGTAATGGTTAGCATGCTAGAACTGTTGTTTTAGTGAGCTAGCATAACAATCCAACTAAGCATGTTGTACAAATCGGACATCATTATAATCTCTACGAATGTAACTTGATATAGCTGAAAAATTGCTCATTTAGTATTAAACAACTATCATTTACTCATCCAATACCTTGGGATTGCTACATCAGTACATGTGAAAGCAAAATGCATAATTGGGAATTTAATGTTATCTCGCTTATCATGTAATTTGCTAATAAACTGTCCTTCTTTGTTATTCCAAGATAAGATCAAAGTATGAATCAGTTTTCAGACCACCTTTCATAATCATATCCATTATTTCAGGTTCATATGTGATCTACAAGCCACCCTACCGTGAAACTAAAATTATACTTTGACCTTTCAGAAAGTTTTACTTTCGTGCAACAAATGCACTTGGTCTCTTCACTATTTAAGAAGCTTTCTCATTTATAGTTTTTAGCAAATAAACATTAAACAATTATTGCCTTCAATGGATGTAAACATCCAGAATAGTTAACCTGAAGGGGTTTGTTTTCCCGAGGGCTTTATCCCGAGGGAAACAACCCCTTGAGGGTTAACAATTCTAATGTTTACAATCCATTGAAGGCAATAACTGTTTTATTATACCTAACAACAGACCAAGTAGAAGAATTAGCAATTGCCATCCTGCTGGTCCGACCAAATTGTAAACAACAGACGACAATGTCACTTCCTGAAAGAGTTGTTTCCCTTTTGAGGCAAGCAATGGGCTGTTTACCGGGGAACAATAGGGTTGTTACCCGGTAAACAACTAGTTGTTTCCCATTTGGGTTAATTTTCACAAAACATTAAAATTGTTTCAGGTGATGTGATTTAATTTAAGCCAATGAGAAGTTAGTGAGGTATGATAATCTAAATTTTGCAACCAAGGACTGAAATATCAGTATGGATAGAGATGCCAGTCAAAATTCAATTACAGGGGATGCTTGCTGTTTTTAAACCATTAGATAGAGCTCAATCTAAAAAGAATTTTGAGCCTTCATTTGTAAAAATCGGATGAAGGGTTCAAAAGTTATGAGCATTTGAAATTGCCTATTTTTGGTCAATAATTTTCCCAAGATGGCCGCCATCAATAATGATTTTAATGACTGTTTTAGAATTCTGATTTTTTGTGTAAACAGCAGGTAATGTCTCTACTTTTGTTTTTTCCCATAGATTATAAGTTATTCTGTCAGAAAAATGAAACTGAACATGTTTGAAGTAATATTTGCCATTTGTTTTACTGTCCAAAATGCATCTCAGAGCCATTTTTGATCTTGACCGAAAGGTCCATTATGGCTCACATTGCCATAATTTTGTCAGAAAATAACTTGTCTGACATCATGATAGAAGAAATTGTGTGTAGAAATACTTGTTTTGAGTGCAATTATAACATATGAATCACCTTTTANTTTTCATTGAATAGTTCATCTTGGAACTTTTCAGACGACCATTTTCCATTTAGCATGCTCAGGAAATCGGAAGCGACTGTGACCATGCGCAAGCTACGAATCTGAGCTTTAATTGGATAATAATTATGGAACTATATAACATCAGGAACATAGCCGGGCAAGGCATTGAAAGGGGGGACCCTAGTGAAAAAAACGTGCCGCGAATGGTAAATTTCCGAAAACAGCGATTCCGATTCTAACACGTTATATTTAAACGATTCCATATTAAAAGAAACAAAATTTTTAAAGATTATAAACAATGTTCAGATAATTAATTAATGTGAACAAATTATATCTTTATATAGTTTTATCTGTCAAAATCTGACATAAAAATATTGCATTTTCATGTATCAGCAGCTACCGGAAAACAAAATGGCGGCCAAAATAACGATAAGTCGGCATCTCTAGTATGGAGCAACGTAATAGAAATATGTATCATTAGCATATAAGAATAAGTTGCATAGTAATACAGCAGATAGTTGTATGTTGGGTAATGGGGATTATCTCCTGTGTCGAACATTTTACATCTCTACTTCAGTTGCTTGGTCTGCAGTGAGCAACATATATAATCTGTCATCAACTACACAAATATGTTTACACCAATCATTGAAATCATGCGAGAATCTATAAAGAGACTATGTCATTCATAGAAATAAAAACAACAAGGAGTCTCTAATAGAGCCTTGAGAGACCCCCAATATAACGTAAGATAACTGCAGTTTTATTCACAACTTTTTGAAGATTTCCCTTTATTAAAAACTTTTGTATAGTATGCGTTTACGGGAAATTATAGCCTGCTATTTGACCAGAAACGTCTACGAAGAATAATAGTCTCATATGGCCAGTAAATGACGCTTACATGTATGTGCAATAAGCTATAGACAATTAAAGCCTCGTATGTATGAACAATAAGTGAAAATAAACAACAGAAATATTCTACATACAATGAGAGCCTTGCGAACAATAAGGGAATGCACATATCTGCAACAAACGATTAACAATAACATGATAAAATACAAATAATTACAATATAAAATAATGTGTTTTAGACCCGTGGATGTACAGACACAAAAGGAGTTTACAAACAGAAAAAGAACAAATTGAATATGATAAATATCGTGTTATACTACTAGAGACACTCGGAAATGCTCGAATTGACCATTCATATGAATATATCATATCACATATTAATTCAACCAACTCACCTTGGATAAAAAGAGCTGGAGTCCATGCACTCAGAAAGTATGAACATAAAAATGTGAGTACCTGATTTGCAATAACAGTCTGATTATAGAACAGATATAATATGGACGTAATTTCATTTCAAACAAAACATACCACACTGTCGGAACATACTCTACATATGTATTTAAGTAGATCATTTTTGTCATTAAGTCTTCTTAGCCATTTTATGAAGAGCATAGCCAGGTTCAGTCTGGAAACTGAGAGCGAACCATATCGTCACATAATAATCAGCTTAAATTCAATTCTTGGTTTAAAAGCTGCTAGTTACACAGGAATGACTTGCATATGTCACGAAGTTAATAATATATTTAACGTGATTCGTAAACACAATAACATTTGATTCTGTCAAATTGCTAGGAACACATTATCAGTTTATAAAAGATGTATATATCCAATCCAGTGAACAACACATGCCTCCTGAACAACCAACACAAAGAGCAATAAGACAATCACATTCTATTAATATGTAAAACCAATGAAATTAAAATAACCATATGAGTATACAAGATGTGTGAATCCATGCTCTTTTGTAAACTTTTGTTATTATACGATAATTAGCTAATATTATATTTAGATTTATACAAACTACAGGTTAGATAATACCAGATACCCATATAGAAGTGCTGATTGAACATCGGATTCCACCTATTGATCATAAACATTTTTGTGACTTTGTTTCCTGGTAAAAATAGTCAATTTTCATCTTTGGGTAAATTTGCATCAAATTCTACTGCAACACAAACGACACAACTACACACACACACAAAGCAAAAAGCTTGGGTACTATCACAAAACCCGTAAATAAATAAATGTGAAAGAAAACCGGAGGGGCAATCAAGAATGGACAATCCAGAAAGACTGGCAACATTGGAAACAAAGGTTACAGGATTAAGACAAACAAAACACAACAAAAAAGGGAACAAAAACACAACAGAAAACTAATAGGATGAGCGACACGGACCCCATTAAAAACCAGGGGTGAGCCCACGTGCTCGTGAACTGTAAGCAATTCCTGCTTTTTATAAGACACCTGTGTATTCCTGGAGGGTTTACATATTCTGTCCAAAAAATGAATGTGGAGTAAAGTCCGGTTACGGAAAAATGTTGTTACATTGGAAACATGTCTGGATCAGTTAAGACACACGATACATCTGTTCACAATTTGGCTTCTTCCCATGTCTATTAATAACATATTGGAAGCTGGTGAAGGAATCATGATAATAATAGGGGCTAGAATATCAATTGGGATTGAAAGGGAGATTAAATTGTTAATATAACACACAATGTTTACTTCATACAATTTTGTTTTGTATTTAACCAATTGAAAGTCCCAAAGTAATAGATCAGTATTATGTCTTTACATCAATAAATCAAACACAACTATTGTTTTAGGCTGCAGAAGCCATGCTGAATGCCGCATTATATGACGAAGACCATAATGTGAGATATGAAGCACTATTACTATATCAAGCCCATCCACAATCAAAAACAATTCAACCGTTAGACAACAGGTAACTTATGTTTGTCATACCATGTAATGTAATGACAACTCTGACTTCCAGGATGTCAGTGAAATTCTAAAAATAACTTGATTACTGACATTCAATTATTATATTATACCAATTTGTATTGCTTTTGTTTTTTTCTCTCTCAATTTAGTGTAAAATTATAATCAGTAACTAAGAATAATCACCATAAGAATGGGAGGAATTTAGATGCTCTGTAATTCTCATACCGTTCAGTACATCACTGTAAAATTGATAGTTTTTAATACAATCTCAAGTTATTTTTAGTGTCCCAGTTGTTCACCTATGGTCTGTCTGATTTGTAATTACAGGTGGTTGGTTCGTTAGTTGTTCTTTGTTATTTTGAGAATCTATATAAAAAGTTAACATGTTCGTCAGTTCTGAACATAAATCATGTCAGAATTGAAATACTTGTATCATGCCTTGTAAAAATTTATCAATTACTCGTAAGTTGTTGATATTCTTTTAATAGATGAGTCATATATAGTAATTATGTAGTACTAGTAGATTAGTGTGAGCACCGTGGTCTGGAGGTAAAGGCAGAAGTTTTGAAAATTAAAATAGGCTTTGAAAGTTCAGCAGCGGTTTTATACCCAACAAAGTACCAATATATTAATAACATGTTTTTAAGGCTAAAAAGTAAACGATTAAGTTCAAATACGCAAGAATAAAAGAAAAAGTATATATTATTAATAAATAGTCAACTGCACGATCAATGATTGCTGACGTACATCAGATAAATGTTTTAAGTGCAAAACATTGATATATGCAATGACATATATGAATTAAGTACATGTACAAAGAATGGTGAACATTGTTGGGGGAAAGGAGAGGTGTAGCAACATTAGAAATCATTGATACAATCGTCAACATTCATTTTGAATTATTTAAACACACCTTAAAATCTTGTAGACGGACAAATCTTTCTATGGAGGATTTAATTATTAAAATGTTAAATATTTTTTTTTTTTTAACAAAAACCCCTCCCTCGAACCAGGAATAAAGAATAAAGATGAACTGCTGAAAAGAATTCAGACTGCTTCAGATAACTGCCTAGAACCCTTATGGAATATTTATGAAATATGTGCATTAAGCTGCCAAGATATAACTACTACTGATAATGACTGCAATGGAAAACTGCCTGTGTTATAACTACAAGTACTAAAATAAACAGTTATCTTTTGCAACAAAACAGTTATATCAAACTGCTTTTTACTACAGAAAAACCTGCTATTAATACAATAAACTGTTTTAAACTGCCTAAGAAATGCCTAAATAGGCTGCAGACTTTTGGCATTATTATTTTTAGAGCGTCATAAAATTTAGTTGTTGAGGAATCCAGAAATGGACGATGCTTAAACATCACAAAATAATGATAAAAAAGAGATCTGAACAGTTACTTGCACCATAGATATATATTTCACATTTTTGCATATTGAAGTTTAAAAATAATATTTTCCACAGATCTTATGGGTGTCTTGAAGTTTTGTCATTGAGGAAGCCAGAAATGGACGATACTTAATCATTATAAAATAAAACAATAGAATATGCTCAGTTACTTGTACCATTGTTTATATATTTCACATTCTTACTTATTGAAGGTTAATAAAAATTACCCAGAATATTTTCTGTAGATCTTATGGGTGCCTTTTAACAAGGCAATACATTTTTATTTAGGTTGGATGACATGCTGTGTTAACTAACCTGGTGATAAATACACTCGTATTGAATGGGACACAAATTCATGAAAAATATCCATTACAGTTTCAATTTATTTTATTTTAGCATTGTTTTGCCTTTGTATGCCATTGTACTTGTTTATATTTACATCATATGCACAACTTAAATCAGATTGGCCGTCCTGTCTGGATAGATTTAGGTTTGTGGTGTTTAATGCCACTTTCAACAATATTTCAGTTATATCGTGGAGGTAAGTTTTATTAGTGGAGGAAACCGGAGAAAACCACCGATCTGTTGCAAGTCACTGACAAACTTTATCACATAATGTTGTATCAAGTACACCTTGCCATGAACAGGGTTCAAACTCACACCTTTAGAGGTGATAGGCACTGATTGCACAGGTAGTTGGGAATCCAACTACCATACTATCAAGACCATCATGACCCCCATCCTACCTGTATGAAGCTGTACAGGATACAACTTTGTTATAAAGTTTAGTCAATCTCTTGCTGTAGATCAATGGTTTTCACAGGGTAATTTGTCTGTTTCACAATTAAAGTTTACCTCTGCAATATGACTGAAATATTTCTGAATTTGACCTTCAAAACACACAGTAAGTAATCTATCTTTACCAGGAAATTATCTGCCACCTACATGCAAATTATGTACTTTTAATACAATGTGCATTCGTTTCAGTGCATATATTTTAAACATAGTTAAAATGGTTTCTCAGGTTGGCCATTAATAAAAGCAAGACAGTTGATCCATATTCATCGGACTTACATATTATTGGAGTACATAACCGACAAAAGCGAGGAACAGAGGGAAGTGCTGAATGCAGATTAAAAGGACTTAATTTTTTCTGCAAATTAGAAGCACCTGGTGTTGACTGGCGAAAGTTACTAGGAAATAATGCTGTTGGTGCATCATTTGGGGTTATTTTGGAAAACTACTTTCATTTAAAAGTTGGTAAGTTAATTTGCTTTGCCATTATTTAAAAGAGGAAGAGGTCTTGTAATACAAAAAAACATCATAATTTTTACATGAATAGACAGACATATAGCCAACAAAATTTGAACAAATACAGAAAACTAAAGATAAACAACACAGATCACAAAAAAAGTCTAAATTTTCAATTATAATAATCTATATTATTTCTATGTTTTTTTCTGCTAGTGATGTGGTATTAAAAATGTAAATATCTAATTTAGTGTACACGACGCATTTCTGGAATAACCTTCACTAGGTCAAAGTCAAAAGATTAGGAAGACTAATAAGTCTTTGGGAACATGTAAATCAAAGGGCCTAAACAGGATAGCTGAAACCAGCTAAAATTATATATTTCTGACCGAGATTAACATTAATCTAGGAAATAAAAATTTCAAACGTAAATATATCTAAAAAAAACACATGTCAGTGCCGAAGTTATGGTGTTGAAAATTCATCATTTGGATTGTAATTTTAGAGAAAGAACACTAGTTAATAATGTCTAGAGTCACATCCGTAACCATTTTGTAAGACAGGATATGGATGTAAATGAACATGAGAGATTATCCAACATTAAATGTAGACACAAATTGAATAGAAGGAATAGCTCGTAGTAAGAAAGGATATGGATGTAAATGAACATGAGAGACTATCCAACATTACACTTTGACGCAAATTAAAGTAAAGGAACAGCTTGTAGTAAGAAATGATATGGGTGTAAATGAACATGAGAGACTATCCAACATTACACTTAGACACAAATTGAAGTAAAGGAACAGTGCTTTTATTGCTGTTCTTTATGCTTAGATTTGGTTTGGATTAAAAAATATATGCTACAATGTTTGGTGGGCACTACAAAATCAGCGGATCTACTAAATGAATATTAGGTCTTTGGTGTTTAGATGTAGTTGATGAACCATATATGTACATACACTTTGAATACATGTACCAGGTAGTATGTTTGTTTAACTAAACACATAATCATATCCACCATCACACATCAAAGTGAATCTGGAGTACACTCTTGTTTGTAAAGATTAATGTGGTATCTAAATTAAACTAGGTCAGGAACAATTTGCACTTATATGTCCATCCATTGTTATATCTAGTGGTTATGCAATTCAATCTATGACATTAACTTTTAGTAATAATCATTCTTGATTTTTTCACATTTGCAATAATTAGCTTTATCTAACATTATGTACGTTTTCATTTGAAATTAAAGAAAGTAGTCTGTCTGATACTAGATGTCTGATGCAAGATGTTGTATCACCACACTGGTGATAAAAGAATGGCGCGACGTTGCACGTGACGTTCTCTGCTGAACTACTTTGACATGACGTCATATCATTGGAATGTGAAACAAAACACAGTAACATAGCATTGGTGAAAGAACGGAAAATGCACAAAATGTAGTCTCCTTGAGAGTATTGTACAAGTTTTAATTCAACCCTTGTTATTTGTTTGAAATTCGTTTTTATTGAAATCTTAGATAAACTTATTACATACATAGTGTGTTGGTACAAGACTTAATATCAGGTCTTGCCTGTTGCAAACTAACCGCATCACAACTCATCGCTATAACGACTCGTAGTGATACTGGTTCACACAACAGGCTCGACCTGATACAAAGTCTTTTACCACCACACTATAATGGGTACCGTATTTTACGGACTATAGGTCGATGGGGACGATAGGTTGAATTGCTGCTTTTAGGCTAATTTTTTTGGGGAATAATAAGATAGGTCGAAGCATTCCATAGGTCGAGGATGCCGATGACAACTTGGGTAAATATCGTCACATCGAACGGGTTTTTTTTTTTTTACATCGGTAAACATTTGTCCTATAACGTTCTTCGGTAAGTATATGCAAGTATTAATTCAAGAATGCTATTCTTATGTGTCATAAAAGAAATAATTATGAAAGTTATATTAAATAAAATTTTGTTTTTAAACTTATGTTTGTGTGTTTTTTTATGACACGAGTCCGGTTTATAAACCCAGACATCGACGACATTCAAATCAGGCCATCTGTGGGTGTCACAATAGATGGTAAATGGATGTTCATACAATAAAATAATTAAGCTGTCAAAACAATGTATCACCTTGTGCAGTAAATTTTCAATCAGCTGATCAGGACAAGTGCCGACAGAGGTTCACCTGTGTTGATTTTTTATTTTATTTGTTCCTAATTGACCAATTCAAGTGTAGAACATTATAGTTTAACGAAATCGATAATTATTTCCAGTACATTTAGTATAAAAAGCTTGTTCACCACGTGTATTGTGAGATATAATATTGCAACCGCCATGTTTTACTACAACCTCGTGCGCATGCTCGTGTTCAGTACCCCTCATGTTTGATGGAAAGCTATAGGCCTATTTAGATATTTTGTGATAATAATTTTATAAACGATCCACCCTGTGATTTTTTTTTCAACAACATACATTTTTTATAGTATATAATTTTTTATTATACAATACAATATTGAACTGATTTTCGTTAACACTTCATTTTTCGATCATTGAATATTGATTTTTTTTTCCGGATGTTGAACATTTTATTCCCGGAATTGCACCCCCTGTTAGTGTTAGTATATTTTTATTGCTTTAATTAAAAAAAAATAACACCAAGAACATCGATAATTTCAGTCTTCTTATTCAGGAAAAAAACCTACAGCAAAATACAGGTATACTGTCAACAAAATCATAATTTTTATCGAGATTTTTTTTTAGGGATTTCAGATTTTTCAACTTCATCCTTGTATAGGTCGATGTGGACGATAGGTCGAAGCCAGCGTGTTGAGGAAAAAAAATATCGACCTATCGTCCGTAAAATACGGTATTTATTTTCAACAAAAATGGTATTGAAATGTTATTCCTCAAGAATATTAACACTGCTCAGATTTTCCCTTTTATCATTAAAATAATATTTTAACTATCTATTGATTTTTCTTTCAGTGTTTTGAACAATTTTTTTTTTTCAGCTCTTATTGGAAGCATCTTGAACTGTCTTCTTGGATTTTTTCAGGTCCTTTGGGTAGTAGTTTTAAAGTAAACATCCACGATGAAGCCTATGCTAAAGTACATCTTGGTATCATTGGTAAAAATTTTGACTTCCTTGTGGCGAGACTTTGTTTTAAAGGAGATACATCTTACAATCTTGACTTGTTTCAGGTAATGATTGCATTGTTAATAGTTTTAAATTTGATTTGACTCCTTGTTACGTCCGTTTTGATTTTGTTTCTATTAATGAAGCAACTTATCGAGAGGAGATGTCCTTGATTTCATGACTTTAATAACAAAATAGAAGTGCCAACTACTTTATCTCTCAACACTTTCATAGATGATCACTTGATCTGTTACCCATCTACTGATCTGGTTCTCATCACCTGAAAAAAACGTCATAATAACGAAATTGTGAGTTAATATTCTTAATGTTTGTATTTTTGTGGCAAAAAAAAAACCAGTTTTTCTTTTTCAACAAATGCCTATTTAGATCATTTTAGTCTTTGTTATAAATTTGTAAATTGTTTGCCGATATTAAAAAGGCACTTTGCAGATAAAATAGATTGCGACATGACCAGAAAAACAAGATCCGAAATTATGATTGACTTACAAGTGCAAGCAAATGCACAAAGACATTACTATGGACATCACAGGTTTGTAAGGGTTGTAATATTGTTGTTGTTTTTTTCTATATATATTTTCTCGTGTAGGACAATGATATGAAGAACGTTGGACAGAGAGCTCGCAGCTTTGATAATATTATTGACGATATAGTAAAGCCAATCATAAATGCTATAAGATTATTCAAAAATATAATAGAAGGAACCTTGAACATTAAAAGTGTCGTCCGGAATTTTGTAAGAGCATTCGAAGAGCTACCCAAAAAGGTATGTATACCCTATAACGTTAATTGTCTTCATATTCCACTCGTGCATCATCAATTAATTGGTTTACTGTTCAATGCAATAGTCGTCATGTCATTATTGTATATTTAGAAATACCCTCACTTTCACTATTTTATTAAGCAAACCCATCATTCAGTGCCTCCAAAATGATGCAGAATGATCATTACCACAGTATGTCATTGTTGCATCAGAATGAAAACACATAGGAAATTATTGAGACCATAATAAGTCATGACTGTATCAGAATGAAGAAAAAACAATGATTAGTGTGATGACAGTAATTAGAATTAGAATGTAGTAACAGTTTATAGTAAATAACACTCTTGACGCATCACTAAATTTAAGAAAATATTGCATAAAAAGAACTTCGCCCATTCAACTATGAAATATTTGATTGCAACGTAAGCCGTGATTTTAGACAAGACATATAGGGTCTAATATCAAGGAGAAATGCAAGATCGTTAAATCAGAGACACCAAGTGGTGTCACATATTTTACGACCTTGAACCTTTCATGGTATTTGTTAATTTGACTCTTTTTCTCAACCCTTTCTACCGTGTCAATGTTTACTTTGATTAAATAATAGAGTGTTCTTCCTTGTTAGTAACAAACGTAAATAAAAAGGATATTTTGTCACAGTTGTAGTAGCATGTAAGGATGCTGCCAAGAAACGGATGCATATCGATAAAGTGACAAACATCAACAATGGAAAACAATTTTGCGTGAACATGCTCATGTATACAGGAGCCATCTTTTTAACCTAAATAGTTCTACTCCCGGTAGTAGTTATCTACAGGGATGTCGTGTTACCAAATATCTCACTAGGTACAAACATCTGCTCTGTTTCTACTGCCCGCTTATCAACACAAACTGTTTACAATGCATTTTTCTCTTGAGAATTAAGAATATTTGACATCACACTCAATTTTTTATAAGAAGATGTATTGAATATTAAATTAATGACAATTTTATCTGAGATTATTCCTTTTCAAAAGTACAGGCAAATAGTGTTGTTCATAAAACTTTGTTAAAGTTGCCTTCATTTTGTCCCACATATCTTCATCAAAGTTAACATTAACAGGAAAAATGCCTTTGTTTGTAAAACCAATAAGAACACACTTTTTTTAGCCGAGTTGCAACGAAGTTGCAGTCGGCTTATGTTTTGGCGAAAGGCGGGCGTACGGGCG
>MJUT01033734.1:160860-171120 GCA_002080005.1 Gigantidas platifrons
TTTTTAATGGTTGAGATCCCCACCCTTAAACCATATATATTTATGATCAGGGTAACTAGGCAAATTAAATGCCTTATATCTCAGGCCCTGGGGGATCATACCCCACCCCCTACCTGAAGTGAACTTTTTAATGGTTGAAATCCCCACCCCTAAACCATATATATTTATGATCACAAGACCAAATGATTTTGACTTGCAACTCGGCTGTTGCATCTCTGATGCTTTCTCGATTTTTATTCCAGTTATTCCCATCTGTCCCTGAATTTGATAATTGTATTTATGTTGTTTAGTTATTTCTAGTTCATCACCATTTTTTTCGCAGATTTTTAGAGCTAATAGAGCTGATGATGGGTGAAAATTTTGATGTGAAAACATACATTTGATTTGAATTAAAAATGGTCCACAAATGGAAAAATCCACAATGCCGTCAAGACTAGTCCCTAACATTGGATCACTTGAACTGATAATTAGTCCAGGAACATCCACCTTGCATTGGCGATGTCGAAATCTGTGTGATTTAATGAATAAATCTCTAGCTTTTGCTTCATTTTTGCGACCGTATTCTATTAGTGGTGGTAAATGTTCCTCATTTATGGGTGATTCTTTAAGTAAATTGTTTGCTGTATTATTCATATCTGTAGAATGGCAAATAGTTTTGAAATTTGAACTTGTAAGCAAAACGTTACGAGCAGACTTCCAGTTTGGATTTGTGTATTGTCCTCTTGTTTCCTCCTCAATCTTTACAATATCCTCGGACAAATAAAACAGATATTGAAAAAACTCACGATTACATTCTTGTGAACACAGACATAATAGATGTGCTTTCCAGAAAGTCACAGTTTTTTCCTTTGGTAATTTAACATTTATTATAAATTCTTCTGTAGGGTTTTGTCTTATTTCCCAAGCATCCAACATGCATGCATTCGGTTGCGCATCTCAGACTAATTCAACAAATCTCTCTGGATCTGCAAGAGTTGTGTCCTCAGGAATCGGTGTATAAATGTCTTGCATTGGTTTCACAATAGAATCGACTGTTATCTCAGTAAGACTTGTATCTAAGTCTGTTACCAAAACAGGATCAGATGATTTGGATGCCCTTTTCACCCAAAGACATGGCCCAGAGGTTACACTATCCTTATTTCTATCGTGTAAAAAATCACTCACTTCAAATAAAGTGGCTACTACATGTCGGCATCCACCGTCAATGCTGAAAATTTAAAGTATTATTATTTACATTTGACATATTACAGAATATTTACTATAATACATGTATACATTGTGCTTTTCCTGTATGTCGTGTGATTTTGCTTGTACATTACCCCATATTGTCCTTTTTACACTGAAAGTTCATGAACAAAGGTACATAATGATTTGGGGAAAATATAAATAGTAGTACATATAATATAAAACTATTTAGCATTAAGCAGTGATAATACACTTAGTCTCTTGAAAATACAGCTAATTGATCATCATGTCAGAAACAATAACTATTTCATTAATACACCCGTAAGATATGATTGATAAAAATATAGATGTTATGTATACATACCCCCCTTTACAAGAACAGTAAGCAGAAACAACTGTTCCTTTGTCTGATTTACTAAAGACTATTCATGCCTTATAGTATTTAAGCTTAGAGACTGGATCTATGTCATTAGTTCTTGGTCTCATATTTGACTTAACAGCGCTATAATGTCCACCCAGTGAGCAGCATTCAATGTTGAGTACATATCCGTCTTCAAATAATCCAAAAGCTTCCATTTTCTGGTAATTTCGCAACAAGGAATGACTGTACTGATCAAATGTCAACAAATAATTGTTTATGTCAAAGATGGCAATATTCTCAGATCCTGTGATCCTTTTACAATTTCTGGGTTGGCTAACATCAACCCCTCTGGTATCAGAAGTTTTTCTCTTAATATATACTCTCTGTCTTCTAAAAGTCCATCAGGATCTACATCTATTCCTAATCTGTCAGCAGCTTCACATATTTCTACTAATTCAGCCTTTTGTAAATCAGAAAATGTAACACCTTTTTCTTTTAAATACTTTTGTAATTCCTTTACAGATTTTCTGTTAAAATTTGCATCAGACATTTTGCTTAATTAACTTGTTATATGAGATATAATTACACTCTATGCATTATCTGTGTGTATTTAATATAGACAAGGTTCAAGATTATGCGTATGTTTGTACCTAGTGCTGATAAGAGATCATTTAAAGCAGATGGTGTATCATTTACCGGATAAGAACTATTAATGGACTACTCCAAGTAGTGCTTATGGAAGAAATTTTTTGTGTAAGACCAGCGAGGCCATGAGATCCTCGGTAGTATGATTTACATATTATTATACAAACACTGCCTATCACCACTAAAGTTGTGAACTCGATTCAGCTCTTGGTTAGTTTTACAGGAAGCAACTGTGTGCATTGCCGCAGTTCGGTGGTTTTTTACAGGTTCTTTGGTGTCCCCCACCATTTAATCTGACCAACACTGAAATTGTGTTAAACATTCATAGTCAATAATCCGAAATAGCAAAATGACGAAAGACAGAACAATTATCAAATTACAGTTCGACTATTCACATATGTATATCTATATTACTGATTAAAAGCCCTGTTGAAACTGTATGTTTGTTGCAGAAATGCTCCGTCTATGTATATTGTGTAGTGTTATTGTACTATGATCAGTATAATTGATGGAAATTAGTTGATGCCTTGAAATTCCCCTTTGCTTTTAATAACTTAATCTGCATGGCATGTCAAATGTTAACCTCACTTTTAATTTTCCAGATTGCCAATCTAAGATCCAATGCTAAGAAATACATTGAAGAGCTGGGATCTATAGATGACAGTCAGCTACCACCCTTCATCAAATCTGTTCGTAATCTGGTGGAGAAAGTGCAGACTGTTTTGAATAATGTTAAAAGTGATATTATGCTGTTTTATAATGTAGGTTTTAGTCCAGTTATATATGTATATATTCTATCATTGATTTGATTTATGAGAATGGATTTCTCAGAGCAATGTCACATTGAATGCAAAGTCTAAGATGTAAGATGTGATGAGAAGTTCATTTCTAGCAAAACGTGTTATGTATATTGAGGATTTGTCAGTGACATCAATCTAACACCATGTTAAAGATCAACGATGCTATGTTTTTGAGTTCTGTATTTTTTGGTATATTCTAATAATTAATTTATCGTTGAAAGTTATGAAAGGTTTTCAGCAATTTTAATGAATCTATATTTTGGCATATTAATTGTGTATTTCCTATTGATAAGCGTTCTCCACAAACATGCAAGACATGTTAAAGAGTCTGTATATACAAATTTATTGAGAGGAAACAAATGCTGTTTTTCGAAGATATGTGGTATCTGCAAAAAACAAAAACCTGCCTATATGCATTCATACACCATGAATATACTGTACCAAGTGTCCTATAATTAATAAGCTTGGGGAAATCATTAAAATCTGCTGGTAAAATCTCTCAATGCATTTTAACAAAATAAACAATTACATTATGTGAAACATTTTCAATAAGAAGATTATTATGAACAATATCATTTAATCTGTAACACTATGTAATTATAGTGGTTATTGAGATTTTCTCACCTTTAAGGGGGAAGGGGCAAAATTAAACACATATCAATTCAACTCTCATTGATGAAAGTATTATATATAAGTGTTATATTAATGATAACAGTTTTACATTATCTCCTGTTCTCCGTCAGATGAATTATCACATGATTTTAATATCACACTGTTGGACAATGAAACATACAAACGTGCAGCATCATGTAATATTTCAAAATTCAGTACAATTAGACTTGCCAAGATATTGGAAAAAAGAGTAAAAATAATAATTAAATAACAAACTGCACCAACTCCTACAAAACAAGAAACTTCAAATTGATTGAGTTCTGTGTGTCATGCATGACACCTGTCGTATGTTTGAATGTGACACACATATTAACCTGTACTTTGGCAGTACTACATATAAAACAAAGCAAATAAACTTTCCATGATTATTTCATTACAAGTTGCCATATTTCTGACATGGGAATTAGTACCACAACCAGTCTCAGAATGCGTGGGGCCCAAATGTTCTCTGTAAAACATGCAGTGTGTTCTTGAACAGCCGAAAGTAGAAATGGTCCAATTGGCTTAAGGTCGGTCCTGGTTTGTACCAGTCATGTGAACATTTGCATCGACTCAAGATGATACTACTAAATTTACATTATCCAGAACTCCAGTTACATATCAGACCATCCCTGATATGGATATGGTCGGTACTCTTAAATTCTAACTTAGTATTGCAGTTATTGCTTACAACTTTTTCTGTCATGCTGTTGTGAAGAAAATATAGTAAATCACATTGACAATTATGTAAACAAACCAAATTTACCTAGAAGGAATGCATTACCATGACCACCTCTTACAACCCATAATATGTTCTGGTAATATTTGTCCCCAAGTATTCTCTTGTGATTTGACTGCCATGCAGTATACCATGTTTTATGATATTGTTGAAATTTACAGTTCATAAGTAATGTACTATCCTGTTTCTTCCTGTCTTGCTTCCAATGACTTATAAAACGCTTAGTTTTTCAATATTGTGACCTTGAACGTACCTGTCATGCGGACAAGATTAGATATGTATATTTATATATAAATACTATTACAAAATGCGTACATGTCGACCTGTTTTCATGATTAAACCTGGGACATTCCAGAGTTGTACATTAGACAATTGTAATTAATGTATGAAAGCCTGATCAATAGGGGATATCTTAAATTGAAATTTTTATTTCAACGTATTATTTATAATAATTCTGCTGTTTACAGAAACTGGTGCAACCTATAGTAATAACAATTCCAATGAGTGCAAATAAAATATATCAATCAGTGGTCGAAATGATCAACGGAATTGGAATTATTGCAAAAGATCCCAAGTCTGCATTAGCAAAGATTGGAAAAGGAGCCATTCAGTAAGTTAAATATTGAATGTACATATTACATTTAATTACGTAGCCTGTATGAAGTTAACTATTGTATGTAGTAGACTAATATATGATGAACTATTGTATGTAGTAGACTAATATGTGATGAACTATAGTATGTAGTAGACTAATATGTGATGAACTATTGTATGTAGTAGACTAATATGTGATGAACTATAGTATGTAGTAGACTAATATGTGATGGACTATTGTATGTAGTAGACTAATATGTGATGAACTATTGTATGTAGTAGACTAATATGTGATGAACTATTGTATGTAGTAGACTAATATGTGATGAACTATTGTATGTAGTAGACTAATATGTGATGAACTATAGTATGTAGTAGACTAATATGTGATGAACTATTGTATGTAGTAGACTAATATGTGATGAACTATTGTATGTAGTAGACTAATATGTGATGAACTATTGTATGTAGTAGACTAATATGTGATGGACTATTGTATGTAGTAGACTAATATGTGATGGACTATTGTATGTAGTAGACTAATATGTGATGGACTATTGTATGTAGTAGACTAATATGTGATGGACTATTGTATGTAGTAGACTAATATGTGATGGACTATTGTATGTAGTAGACTAATATATGATGAACTATTGTATGTAGTAGACTAATATATGATGAACTATTGTATGTAGTAGACTAATATGTGATGAACTATAGTATGTAGTAGACTAATATGTGATGAACTATTGTATGTAGTAGACTAATATGTGATGAACTATTGTATGTAGTAGACTAATATGTGATGAACTATTGTATGTAGTAGACTAATATGTGATGAACTATAGTATGTAGTAGACTAATATGTGATGAACTATTGTATGTAGTAGACTAATATGTGATGAACTATTGTATGTAGTAGACTAATATGTGATGAACTATTGTATGTAGTAGACTAATATGTGATGGACTATTGTATGTAGTAGACTAATATGTGATGGACTATTGTATGTAGTAGACTAATATGTGATGGAGTATTGTATGTAGTAGACTAATATGTGATGAACTATTGTATGTAGTAGAAATATATGTGATGAACTATTGTATGTAGTGGACTAATATACAGTTATTTAATGGGTGTGGATTCAATAGACAAATAGTTTGGTCTATTGCATCCACACTCATTAAATAACTGTTTTATTTCCTAATTAAACAGAAGCAAGGTAGCGGACATGACTTAAATATATTCATGCATACATTGTAGAAAAACTGATGAAAAGGATTTATTTGTTGAATTGATAACAATAAACAAGTGGAATAGAGTAAAAAGTCTTTAATTTTTATATTACATATGTTTTTCAATATCATTATTTAAATATTAAAATTTTGAAATTTTATGAAAACTGAAATTTTTTTAATTTTTTGAAAATTTAGAAATCTTAAGAAACTTTTTTGACATTTTTGAAGTTTTGAAATTTTTTAAAAATTTTGAAATTTTGAACTTCATTTTTTTTTTAATCTTAGAATTTAGAATTTTTTTTTCATTTTTTGAAAATTTAGGAATTTTGAAAATTTTTAAAAATTTTGACGTTTGGAATTTGTTGTACAATGAAAAAACGGTTCACAGGTCAGTTCAATAGTCTGCCGTGCAATAGTCTCTTAAAGACTATTGACGCGTCAATAGATCATAGGGGGGGCAAAAAATGCAAAAATATCTTAAAATATGTAGTTACTTAATAAACAAGATAAAATTTACAATTAGGTAATAATATGTGAGGAACTATAGTATGTAGTGGACTAATATGTGATGGACTATTGTATGTAGTGGACTAATATGTGATGAACTATTGTATGTAGTGGACTAATATCTGATGGACTATTGTATGTTGTGGACTAATATGTGATGAACTATTGTATGTAGTGGACTAATATCTGATGGACTATTGTATGTAGTGGACTAATATGTGATGAACTATTGTATATAGTAGACTAATATGTGATGGACTATTGTATGTAGTAGACTAATATGTGATGAACTATTGTATGTAGTGGACTAATATGTGATGGACTATTGTATGTAGTGGACTAATATGTGATGAACTATTGTATGTAGTGGACTAATATGTGATGGACTATTGTATGTAGTAGACTAATATGTGATGGACTATTGTATGTAGTAGACTAATATGTGATGAACTATTGTATATAGGGAAATATGATTGCTGAAATTACCACAGGAGGGGGAGGGGGGGGAATAGTCGTTGTTAGTTCACCTGGACCAAAGGTCCAGGTGAACTATTGTCATCACTTGGCATCCGTCGTCTGTGAACTTTTCACATTTCAAGCTTCTTCTCCGAAACCACTTAGCCAATTGGAACCAAACTTAGCAGGAATGTTCCTTGGATGGTCCTCTACAAAGTTTTTGTTTTTCGTTCCAGTCGGATATTCAACATGGCTGCCAGGGCCAATAACATGCTCTGATTGGCTGAAATTTCAAAGATCTTCTTCTCTGAAACTAATGAACTGACTGAACCCAAACTGTAAAAGAATGATCATTGGAATGTCCTTTACCAAATTTCTGTTTTTTATGCCAATCGGAAATCCAAGATGGCCACCACCGCAGGACATAGATTAACATTGGACCCTATGGGAAAATGTTCAAATGCCTTCTCAGAAACTACAAATATGATTAAAGCCAAGCTGTACACGAATGTTCATTGGATGGTCCGCTACATACTTTAGGTTTTTCGTTCCGATATAAAATTCAAAATGGCTGCTATGACAGGACTTAGTTTTACATTGGACCCTATGGGAAAAATGTTTCAAAACGCTTCTTCTCTGAAACCACTTGGACAATTGAAACCAAACTGTCCAGGAATAATCATTTAAAGGTTCTGTAAAAAGTTTGGGTTTTTTATGCCGATCTGAAATCCAAGATGGCCACCACCGCAGGACATAGTTTTTACATAGGACCAATTGGTTCTTTTTATAACCAGGTGAACGATACAGGCTCTTGAGAGCCTCTGGTTTACTTGTTGTTTGCCGTCTCGGTAATTTAGCTCGTGCAATGAAAAAGTCTGAGGCCTTACATGATGACATTTGATTTAAACCAATGAGATGAATGATTTAGAAAAGTCTGGGAAATATGATTGCTGAAATTACCACAGGGGGGAATAGTCCTACAATTTTTGACCGGCACCACCAGGGAAATAGTCATGCATTTGATTTTAGGATGAAATAGTAAAACTACTGTCATGTTTTGATAAAGGAAAACAGATAGTGAAGTATAATAATATACTTTATGAAATATTGTATGTAGTATATGTCATGGACTATTATATCTTGCTTCAGAATCACACTGACTGTTGATAATTTATTTTTTTTGTTTTAGGATTTACATGTCCGTCGTGTCTTTGTTAGAGGCAAAGAAAGCTATTCAAGAAGCATGTAATTTTGTGAAAGGTAAATAATCATTTGAATCAGTATTTTATACAATCAAGAAATTTATGCATTTACATGTAAACTCCTTTGTATCTAATCAGGGCTTAATTTTCGTGAATTGAAACATAAAGACAGTAGAATAAGACGATTGTAGCCATGAAGGCTCTAATAAGATATATTTGGTAGCAGTTCCAAGCATTTCATAAGAAAATTGTTTTTATTTATAGAACACAAACCTGAAACTATAAAACATGGGAGTGACTGTTGTAAAATAAATGCTGGGTGTATATTAGTTCTGTGAGTCTGGTATCTTTGATGTATATTAGTTTTGTGAGTCTGGTATCTTTGATGTATATTAGTTCTGTGAGTCTGGTATCTTTGATGTATATTAGTTCTGTGAGTCTGGTATTTTTGATGTATATTAGTTCTGTGACTCTGGTATCTTTGATGTATATATGTTCTGTGAGTCTGGTATTTTTGATGTATATTTGTTCTGTGAGTCTGGTATTTTTTATGTATATTTGTTCTGTGAGTCTGGTATCTTTGATGTATATTTGTTCTGTGAGTCTGGTATCTTTGATGTATATTTGTTCTGTGACTCTGGTATCTTTGATATATATATGTTCTGTGAGTCTGGTATTTTTTATGTATATTTGTTCTGTGAGTCTGGTATTTTTGATGTATATTTGTTCTGTGACTCTGGTATCTTTGATGTATATATGTTCTGTGAGTCTGGTATTTTTGATGTATATTTGTTCTGTGAGTCTGGTATCTTTGATATATACAGTATATCTGGGTTTTTTTTGCATCAGGATTTTTTCGCGATATTCAGTCAAACTCCGCAGGTTAATTTTTCGCTGTGTTTTATTTTCACTGATTGACAAAATCCCCGCTAAAAATAAACCTATGGCAAAAGGATTATCAACTATATATAGATCATTATGACAACAATTTTGGTATTATATACACATAAAAAGTCAGGTTAATCAGAATTTCAGAACGAGTACATTTCTTTTGTTTTCGGTATATAGCTGAACCTTGAGACCACGCAGTTTAATATTATTCGATCCCAGCAACTATAGAAATGTAAAAAAAATCAAATAACACTCTCAATAATGATAATTAATGTAATAACAATTTTATATATTGTTTTAATCAACTTTATGACGATTATAAACATTTGATTGTTTTAATTATTGTCGAGTGTAGGCTCGGCTTGATAAATCAGCGACACAGATCTCGGGTTCAATAATTGTTCTTTATTAATCGTAATTAATGGTCAATAATCAAGCCACAGCTGAATTTAATGTCTAATTAACACAAAAGATGACAAGTTTATCCCTCTACCTGTAATTGTTAAGTAAACAAGTATCTGTTGGTAATCTGGCATTTATCACACCTTGCAGTATTAATAGCACATTCAACTGTAACATGCATCTGTCAATTAAATTGCCATGTTAATTTCTTATTATTTTCGGGGAATTTTCTGCAGAGTTTAATTTTCGTGCTTTTAAACGTCCGCGAACATAGGGAAAATGAGCCACACGCGAAAAAAACCTGATATACGGTATTAGTTCTGTGACTCTGGTATCTTTGATGTATATTAGTTTTGTGAGTCTGGTATCTTTGATGTATATATGTTCTGTGACTCTGGTATCTTTGATGTATATTAGTTCTGTGACTCTGGTATCTTTGATGTATATTAGTTCTGTGACTCTGGTATCTTTGATGTATATTAGTTCTGTGACTGGTATCTTTGATGTATATTAGTTCTGTGAGTCTGGTATCTTTGATGTATATATGTTCTGTGACTCTGGTATCTTTGATGTATATATGTTCTGTGA
>MJUT01033734.1:172346-184458 GCA_002080005.1 Gigantidas platifrons
GTTCTGTGAGTCTGGTATCTTTGATGTATATTTGTTCTGTGAGTCTGGTATCTTTGATGTATATTAGTTCTGTGAGTCTGATATCTTTGATGTATATTTGTTCTGTGAGTCTGGTATCTTTGATGTATATTAGTTCTGTGACTCTGGTATCTTTGATGTATATTAGTTCTGTGACTCTGATATCTTTGATGTATATTAGTTCTGTGAGTCTGGTATCTTTGATGTATATTAGTTCTGTGAGTATGGTATCTTTGATGTATATTAGTTCTGTGAGTCTGATATCTTTGATGTATATTAGTTCTGTGAGTCTGGTATCTTTGATGTATATTTGTTCTGTGAGTCTGGTATCTTTGATGTATATTAGTTCTGTGAGTCTGGTATCTTTGATGCATATTTTGAGGGACACACTGTGTTACATTAGTCCCCCTTTTATTAGCCACTACCACCAAAGGCAACCCCGCCTATCAAGCCAGGATTCAGATTCATTATAATAGTAAAATATTACTAAATTGTCATCTCAAGGGAGGTAACCCATCATATAAAACCACTTTTTCATTGCAGAAGGGGTGGTCTTTTGAGCTTTTTAATTACCGCATCACAAAGGTAAAGCTCTCCAATTGGTTTATATTTATACCCCCCCACAAACAAAGTTTGGGGGGTATATAGGAATCACCCTGTCCATCTGTCCAGCCGTCCATGTACCTTGTAAGCACAACTCCTCCTAAACAGCTTTTTGGATTTTTATGAAACTTTGCACACTTGTAGTTCACTACCTGCAGATGTGCCTGAAGGAATATGGTTGCTGTCCAAAATTTAAAAGGGGAGATAATTCAACTTATACTTTCACGAAAAGGGGGGAGGGGGGCATGTACCTTGTAAGCTCACCTCTTCCTAAACGGCTTATTGGATTTTTATGAAACTTTACACACTTGTAGTACACTACCTGCAGATGTGCATGAAGGAATATGGTTGCTGTCCAAAATTTAAAAGGGGAGATTATTCAACTTATACTTTCATGAAAAGGGGGCGGGGGATGTACCTTGTAAGCGCAACTACTACTAAGCTGCAAGCGGGGGTTATCACTCAGTGAGGTCACTCACAGTTCTAGTTTTAAATAATTATTCATATACGAAGAGTTCAACAGGATATGATATCTAATCGAATTCTTTCAGATGATACGGGGAGCATAGGTATATAATAGCTGATTTTGATCAAATTTAATCAATAATATAGTCAGTAATGTCTTACCGGTATTTCATTAAGGCTGGTCATATAATTGTCAGTATGTGACATATTACATTAACAATGCTCAAACAACTTAAGACATGACTTATTACACAAGGGCTAATCACATAGCTTGTTACAATAAGGCTGGTCTTATTGTTGTCTGTACGTGACATATTACATTAACAATGCTCAAACAATTTAAGACATGACTTATTACACTAGGGCTAATCACATAGCTTGCTACAATAAGGCTGGTCTTATAGTTGTCTGTACGTGACATATTACATTAACAATGCTCAAACAACTTAAGACATGACTTATTACACTAGAGCTAATCACATAGCTTGTTACAATAAGGCTGGTCTTATAGTTGTCTGTACGTGACGTATTACATTAACGATGCTCAAACAACTTAAGACATGACTTATTAATAATTAAGGGAAATCATATAATTGTCATGTCATAGCTTGTTATATTAAGGCTAGTCATGTAACTTTGGAGACATGACTTCTTACATTAATGATGATCATATAAATTATGACATTGTTTGATTTATTAAGGATGGTCATATAGCTTAAGAAATGTCTTATTATACCCCCTGCAACAAAGTTGTAGGGGGGTATACTGGTTTCACCATGTCCGTCCGTCTGTCTGTCCGTCCGTCTGTAGACAAATCCTATGTCGTACGATAACTTGAGTTGTGTTTCTTAGAATCTTTTAAAATTTGATCAGCTGTTTACTGGTGAAGAGAGGAGCATCCCTTTCATTTTTGACGATTTTCACTTTTGCCGTTTCAGAGTTATTGGACTTGATATGACGGAAAATAGGATTTTTACCCTATATCGTATGATAACTTGAGTAGTGTTTCTCAGAATGTTTTGAAATTTTATCAGCTATCAGCAGCTTACCGGTGAAGAGAGGAGGATCCCTTTCATTTTAAACGATTTTCACTTTTGCCGTTCCAGAGTTATTGGACTTGATATGATGGAAAATAGGATTTTTACCCTATGTTCGATGATAATTTGAGTAGTGTTTCTCAGAATGTTTTGAAATTTTATCAGCAGCTTACTGGTGAAGAGAGGAGTATCCCTGTCATAATGACGATTTTCACTTTTGCTGTTCCAGAGTTATTGGACTTGATATGACGAAAAATGGGATTTTTACCCGATGTCGTATGATAATTTGAGTAGTGTTTCTCAGAATGTTTTGAAATTTTATCAGCAGCTTACCGGTGAAGAGAGGAGTATCCCTGTCATTTTGACGATTTTCACTTTTGCCGTTCCAGAGTTATTGGACTTGATATGACGGAAAATAGGATTTTTACCCTATGTCGTATGATAATTTGAGTAGTTTTTCTCAGAATGTTTTGAAATTTTATCAGCAGCTTACCGGTGAAGAGAGGAGTATCCCTGTCATTTTGACGATTTTCACTTTTGCCATTCCAGAGTTATTGGACTTGATATGACGGAAAATAGGATTTTTACCCTATGTCGTATGATAATTTGAGTAGTGTTTCTCAGAATGTTTTGAAATTTTATCAGCAGCTTACCGGTGAAGAGAGGAGTATCCCTGTCATTTTGACGATTTTCATTTTTGCCGTTCCAGAGTTATTGGGCTTGATATGACGGGAAATAGGATTTTTACTCTATGTCATATGATAACATGAGTAGTGTTTCTCAGAATGTTTTGAAATTTTATTAGCAGCTTACCGATGAAGAGAGGAGGGTCCCTTTTATTTTTGGTCGGAACAATCAGTAATGTTTAGGTTATGGAAATAGGTTGGACAGATGTGGGTAGTGGGGGGGTATATCTTAGTGAGCTGTGCTCACAGTAATACTAGTTAAATCAAGGCTAGTCATACACTTGTTACAGCATGACTTACTACATATAACTGTTCTTCCATGATCTATTTGCAGGTGATCCTCCTGAATGGTTTGATTTAGGAAAATATTTTGAAATCATCACAGGACTATCCCAATCGGTGAAAAATGTTATAACAGGAGGTGGCAGGGAATGGATTGAGGATATTATTGACACGAATGATGATTTAGTATATCAAATGACCAAAGGCAAATTTACAACAGTATGTAATGATTTATTTGATTTTTGGTGTTTAATGCCACTTTCAGCAATATTTCAGTTATATCATGGCGACCAGTTTTAGTGGTTGAGGAAGCCGGAACACCCGGAGAGAACCACCGACCATGGGCAAGCAACTGGTAAACTTTTATCACTTGTGGCTGCGAGTCGAGTGCACCCATTTTTGTAATTTACAAAGCTGGGCGTGAACCCAAGCTGTATTGGTGATAAGCTTGTATGAGTTGTTAGGTAATCCAACTACCTAACTCATTGAGCCACCCGGGCCCTCAGTATGTAATGGAGACTAAAGTACTCAATAAATATTTACACTAACATGTACTGTAAGTCCAGAACAGACAAAACAGCCAAGTTGAAAATGCATAAATAAGAAATGGTAATATACAAGAGTAATGATTGTATTTCATAACAAACATAGAGTAAGATCGTGGGTTTAACAATGACACTGAAATCGTATGTATAAACATGACACAAACCATATATGTATCGAACTACAAAAAATCGTTGGATAAATTAATGTATCGAACAGCTGTATTTTGAAATATGGCAAAGTTAATAATAAATATTGGAAAGTCATTTCAAGCAGATTTCTAAAGATAATAATTTTGTAAGATGTTTTTTATGGATAATTGTGTTAACAAAACATCACAGATTTAGAAGAAATGAAGAACGAGGGTCAGTTTCCTGCATGTTCTCCGCTGGCGTTGATTGCAGCAACACATCTCCGGTACATTAAATGGATGAGGCGGTTAATGACATCAGAATATGAGCCCAAAAGCCTCAAGAAGGATGCATCACTCTGATGTCACTAATACTGCATGGTGTTTATCATTCCGATGTCACTGGAACTGCATGATGCTTAGCTCTAATATGTCACAAATACTGCTTGATGTTTATCACTTTGATGTTACAAATGCTGTGTGATGTGTACCTCTTGTCATCAGAAATGTATTCATTTCAGCATACATTATTTACACCAAATTTGTTCAGGGTTCCACTGTGTACATGTATACCTTGAATCTACTGGGTTAAACTACATACAAGTCTATCATATCATAAGTTTATATGAATAGCTGTTTGTGATTGGTGGATAATATTTTATTTCAGAAGGCCATGAGAGAAGAAGTTGTTGCTAAGTTACAGTCAACAGTTGAGGAAGTGATATCGCCATTTCATATGTTGTCAGATATTGCCAAGCCATTTATCATGGCTTATGAATCAGTTTTTGGAATAATCAAAACAGTAAAAGAAGCATATAATGGACTGAAAAATGGGTTGGTTTGAAATATGAAAATTCTTGCTTTAATGTTGTTTTATTTACCTGTTATTAATAGTGTGAATTATTGTTCAACTGTTATGTATTTCTTTTAATATTAGTGGATACAATAGTTAGTATATTATGTTTAGGTTTATTTCCGTTATATCCTGGCCGTCAGTTTTATTGTTTGAAGAAACTGGAGTACACCTATAAAAACCACCTACCATTTTAATGAAATTTTTATTCAGAACTGAGGGGTGCAGATAGCTAAACAACTTCCATTTGTTTATGCTATGCTCTGAAATGGTCGAATTTATCAACAAAAGTTTCATTTTATTCTATTTATAGAACCTTTTAATGGCTAAAAGAAATACTCACATTGTAATGCATTATAATATTTTAACTTTCTTTAAAAATGATTAGTAGATGAGTATCAATTAGGGATGTCAAAATTTTAGGAAATAGATACTCGAATACTCAGTAGTAATACTCGAATATATTCGAGTACTCGATAAAATATGCAAGGTGAAAATGTCAGATTGCGGCGGTTTTATAGTTGTGGACCTGTGATGTGATCTGAACAGTTTCTAAGATCAATTAATTTAGTCGCTGTTGTTGTAGACTTAACTTCCCTTACCCCAAATATCATTTATAAAGGCTTTTTGTTCGCATGATTGTCTATTGTGCAAATAAGTTGATCAAATCACATTTCAAGTCCACTTCTTGTTTCGATTGAAAACGGAAGTGATAAAAAAAAAGAATCGATGACGGAAATTAAATCCGGGTAAACACAACTGTTTTGTGTTTGACGAAAGTTGTCAAAAGTGCATGAATATTAATTTTGAAAACGGGAAAGGTAGTGAACTGTTTTCAGAATTGAGTTTTATTTGTAGACGACTGGTATTTTAATTTGTGTTTATAGTCAAATTAACATTGATTACAAATGACACATATCGTTATTTCACAATGGATTCAACAATTATCGGTTTAATTGTTATATCAACACTTTGATATGAATAGGGAGATTAATTAGGATGACCAGTTAATGAAATTGCAATTAAAATTTGTATACTTGCTATCGAATTAAAAAGTTTTTGACTTGAGAATAATTATTTTTTAAAATGACAAAGAAACATACGTATATAGGTGAATTAAAAAGTTAATAAAAAGTGAGTAAAAACCATTACGTTTGGCAACAAAACCGTCACGCATGAATAGATAATTGATCTACATGTATAGAACCGATATATTGGGCTGATTCCCCGAACGTCAACTTTCAAAAAGATCAAAAGACATTGACCACTGTAATTAAAATGGATTAAGGGGCCAGCATAGGGGAAATTATTTTGTAAATCTCAGGTAAACTCAGGTAAATCATCAGGAATCAATTATCTTTTGGATTGAAAATAAGGAAAACTATAATTGATATTATACTTTATTTTATGTGAAAAATATTGACTAAACAGTCAATCTCATTTACTTTGCACAAACGATGTACCAACATTGTATAGACATTCAGACAGAATAAGAAATATTTGACGGACTAATGATATACAAAATAAAATAAACATATATAGAGGAGTTTCGCGGAACAGCATTTACCTTTGGTCTTGATGAATGTTTTCCATAATTGAAGATGAAAAAAGGTAAACTATTGAAATTTCACATGTCGCTGTTTAAAATCAACATTTTTAACAAATGATTAAAGGTTACTATGAATTGATTTATCATACATTTATCCTTTCATTCAAACATCTGAATATTAGTATTATAGAAAAAATGCAAAACAGTATTGCCTGCTTACTTTCTCAAAAAAGACAACACAATATCTGATGTCGCTGGATTTATAGATTCATACGTTACCGGTTCATTATCAACCATTTAAATAATATTTATCATGCAAATTCGGTGTATACTGTGTTTAATTATTTACTTCAATACAATATAGTTTTTGGGTATAGACATTTCATTTACAGAAAAAAAGATAAATCAGTATTTCTCTGATGAAGATGCTTATTTTTTCTCCCCCTATTAAGAAAAATTCCTATGTTACTCGGGTCTGTACAAAAATATATTATACAAAAGAATAAAATCCTTTGCGTTCTGTTCACACATTAAAGACATTTTAATTTATTGGTAATACATCAATAGCGGCTTTCTTGGGTTCACAGAATAATAAAGATTTTGGCAGAAAATTTCTATGTGACCGATTCCAACGTTACCGGATTTTATTATGGGCAATTTAAATGGAGTTTCCTTCGATGTTCACCTCCATGTGACGTCAGTAACGATATTATAATAAATTTGTTGTGGCGTTTGATATGGTGTAATATGAAATAATGCCTTTTATATATAATCCAAATGATGCCTATTACGGTAATGTAAGAATCGATTCCAACGTTACTGTAGTGGAACATTTATTTTTCAATAAATAATGATTGATTGATTGATTGGTGTTTAATGCCAACTTTAGCAATATTTCAGCTATATCGTGGCGTGACCAAATTTATAGGTGGTAATTTAAAAATTTTTTGGTGATTCCTACGTTATCGTTGGATGCTGTGCAAAAAACTTGTTTTTATATAATGAATAGAACACTGGTGATATTTCGTAAAATTATTTCTTTTTGAAATATGGTTACCTTTTCGTTTCTTATACTGTACTATGTCAGATCTAGAACAGTGTTTTGGCTTTATAACAAAAACGAATCGTTGTGTATTTTTCAAAGTGTACTTTCACCTGGTAGTGGATTTTCACTATACTGTTTTTAAATATTTTTTTTCTATTTGCTGCTAATTTTATGGTGGCGATTTTTGCTTTAATGATTTTCTCCATTGTTATTGAGTAAGAAAATATAAAGTTTATTCATACCAGTGCTATCCAATAATGTTTTGAGAATATGAAATATGAAAAAAAAAAAATCACGTAGGAATTTTAGGCTTTTTATGTACATTTTTTGACTCAACTTTGACCACGTGTATTTTGAAAACTACTTGATATTTGTTCTCGAATTTTTGTGTGTTGTTTCGTTAGACATTCTTGTTCAAGAATTTAAATAAAGTTTAGTTATTTGCAACCTTTCATTTTTTCGTCCTTAGTAAGTTACAATGTACAGGATAAATGAGATTGACTGTAAAGTATAATTTTCTCTCATTTGCCAAATATTTACATGGAAGACTGTAATGAAATTCAACACCTATTTCTGCATCCGTGCATATATTTCAGTCTATTCCCATGATCAATACCATTCCATCTTCCTGTTTGATAGGTAATAGGTGAATACCAGTTATAAATTTACATAATGTGATTCTATTTTTATATGTTAAAATATCTAAGTATGGTTCATATTCAAAATTTTCTTTTAATTATTTTATAACATAACCCTTTTGATGAATTTTCCATATTTGATCGCCATTCTTGTTGAAACTGGTCCTGGATTTTTTTTTAATAAAAAACTAATCCTGGATTATTATTTTTGCAGTAAAGTCCGGTCCTGTGTTTTTATTTCAAATTTTCATCATAGCCAACCCCCCCCCCTCCAAGGGATATAAAATTGTATCATTAATAATAAATTAATGAATAATAAATTCAAATTTTCTATTTAAAATAAATCTCATTTACAAAACCACTGATATTTGTTCAATTTTTAATGCTGATTTAAGCTTTAGTTGCAACAAATTTTTATTTTTCTCTTTAAACTGTCGAAACATAACATTTATTTAACTTTAAAATTCACCCCCCCTTTTTTTCCCCTGTTTAAATCAATGATCAACAATATTCCAGATTCTATATTTATAAACTATTGACCTGGGTAACCTTGCTAAAGCATGTGGAGTCAGTGTGTTTTAATTCGGTCATCCAATCAGGATGCTCATTAGACCCGTGACTCAGATATCTTTTCTAAACATGGTATATAATGAGTGATAGTTTGCTATCTTTACCAATTATTTTTACCAATAATTTATCATACACTTTCAGACACCATTAAATATCAGAAACTCAGGTATATAATGAGTGATAGTTTGCTATCTTTACCAATTATTTTTACCAATAATTTATCATACACTTTCAGACACCATTAAATATCAGAAACTCAAAGATACATTACATGTATTGCTTTTTCCCTAATATTACATTTAAATATACCAATTCTAATATAAAACCATATTTTATATTAAAAAAAAACAATAATTGTATTTGTTAAAATTAGATTTATATCAAAATTAAATAAATATGCAAAATTTATATTAATATTAAATAAATATAATAGTATAATTTATTTCAATATTAATTCAAATATTTTTAAGCCCCTGCGACTATTGGTCGGGGGGCATATTGTTTTACCCCTGTCCGTCCGTCCGTTCGTCACACTATAGTATGCATAGTTTGTCCCTCTAACTCCTCCTACAGTTTTGGAGCTACAGCTTTAATATTTTGTAGGATGTTTATACACATAATGGAGGTGTGCATGTGCACAGGATTTTGATTTTCATCAAATATTCTCAAAATGACAGGTAGTTGGACTTAGTCATTTTGTTTGTTCGTCTGGATATAAATACATGGTTTGTCCTGCTATCTCCTCCTACAGTTTTGGAGCTACAGCTTTAATATTTTATAGGATGTTTATCACTATGCCACTACATCCAGTATCCCTTAAAACACTAATCAGGTTTCCGTTAACATACCCAGACGAGACTGGCATAGACACAGTAGACAATATTTGGCAATGAGAAGACAATGTAGTTTCTGTACAACTACTAGGAAATGAATCAATTATAGATTCAGTAGACATTATGCATGCCCCACATACCTGCGTATTAGAGTCTGAATGCCCCTTTTACTTACTCTGATTATACTTTTGCCTTTGTCTTGGATTTGTATTAGTAAAAACACTATTTACCTTATTTGTTTTAGAAAAACAATTATTAGCAATATGGCCATGTTTACCACATTTATAACACCGTCTATCACCCGTACTTACAGAGTGATTACGATCTGTAAATTTGTCTACCTGATCTTTCTTCTGAAAGTTACCTGTAAATCTCTGGTTACTATTACTAGACTTAGAACTGTTTTGAACAGGCTTACCCTTGTTAATAAGATTGGAAGCACAAGTATATCTCGCTTCCCTATACTGATCAGCTAACAAAGCCATTTTATCTAATGAGTCGGGTATTCTTTCTTTTAAAAACAGCGACAAATCTTTAGAACACACATGGATAAATTGGTCACGTACCATGAGATCATACAAACTATCATATGTCTTGTCAATTTTTGCCATTTCTAACCACCGCTGAAAATAACTATCTAAACGCACAGAATATTGTGCGAACGTCTCGCCTACCGTAGGTCTACATGATCGAAAACGTTTTTTAAACCCGTCTTCCGTCAAATCATAACGCTTAAGCAAAGCAGCTTTCAAAGCTTTATAGTCCAATGCTTTATCAGCAGGCATGAGCGTGTATACATCCAAAGCATTACCTTTTAAAAGAGCACTCAAATTAGTGGCCCATATATCTGGGGACCACTTTTGCGCAATAGCATACCTTTCAAACCGCCTAAGATAACTATCTATCTTATCTTTGCCATCTTCGAATGGAGGAATTTTTGGTTCACACATATGATTAGCATTACCGGTTGTTGTATGTGCCGGTAGTATATTTAATTCTGATTGTTTACTTAACATTTCTAACTGATGTGCATGTGTAATAGATTGCTGTTTCAGTTCCTTCTCAAGTCTTTCTCTCTCTAACTGTGTTTTTTCAAACTGTATCCTATACTCATTTTCTTCCTTCTCCTTTTGTCTTTGAGCAGCCCTTTCATCACGTAATATAGCTTGTTGCTCTGATATAAACCTTCTAAGATCATTACCCTCTAGACCTAGAGATTTACCAAGTTCACTAAACTCCTTAAGTGATTCCATGTTGAGGCAGACACTTTAAATTAAATGATTACTAATCAACTGCACTGTACTAAATACCAATTTACAACACCTCAACACTCGAACTTAGCCATTCAAATACTAAAAGTAAACATTACATACTCACAGTAATTCAGCACAGAGAGGAATACAAACACCAAACCTTCCAAGGCAGGAAACAGCTCTATAACGATCAACTGAAAACTAGGGTCCCAAACTCCAAACTGTCAGTTATCATCAACTGAAATACAGTATATAATTAAATATGCATTTACTAAAAGTGTATACAAGTTTTACAGTACTAATATGTATAACTATTTATGTACTACAGTGTATTACTATACTACTATTATACATGTACAATCTCTATTTCTCAAAATTTAACGTTTACAAAATGTTGATTATGTAAATAGCCACATAAATATCTCACTTCTGTCACCATTTTGTCATGGATGGTCGATGAAGGCTACTTACAAGAAATACACAATTTAAACAAAAAATAAACAATTTAATATTTAATAATATATACATAAAAAAATTAAAGTTAACCAGTCCACTATAGAATAAGAATGTTACTTCCATTTATAAAGTTACTATCGTCGTGTTACTTTTAGTGTTATACAGTTACTGTGTTGTTACTTCAACTTGTTATAATCCACCATATCACAAATAGGCTTATGGTACAGTTCCACATATCCACCACTAGGTATTACAATGTATCGGTGATAAGCTTGGATTTCATATAACTGCTACCTACATGTACTATTACATCTCACTACATGACTGACGAATAATTTTGTCTCCAACACTGGTGGGACCCCAGAAAGCCAGTGTCATGCTCCCTCCGTGCAAAACTACACACACTTAAAACCACACCTGTTCTTATCAAGTGACAATCGTTAACTGACGACACAACAGGTTTCGATACAAAATGAAAGTTTGTCACAGTTCAGTGATTGAGGTATTGTAAAGGGTATTTATTGAGGCATTGAAAAGGGTATTTGTACAGTTTACAGGTAGACCAATATATCAGTAAAAATATAATAAATAAAAATAAATATGTCAAAAATGGGTTTTGACAATAGGATATATGGTTTGTCTGGCTAACTCCTCCTACAGTTTTTGAGCTAGACCTTTTTTATTTTGTATACAGTTAGTACCAACACTGAAGGTGTGCATGTTATATGAATTTTGATTTTCAACAATTTTTTACAAAATTATGCTTATATGAACTTAGCCACTGAAACCTGTTAACGTGTAAACAACGCTCCTTATACTTGCGGCTTCCTCCGCCACTAAAACTGACCGCTACGATATGGCTGAAATACTGCTGAAAATGGCGTTAAACCCCATTCAATCAATCGAACATCACATTGTTAGGTACAGATTCATTTATTTCAGTCATTTCTGCTTGATGCTGAATAAGCAAAACATTGGTTTACTCTTTTGCAATTATAACCGCGGGGGCATTGTATGTGTCTTACAGACACAAACTAAGACACAAACCCCTTTTAAAGTCTATACATAAGTTTTCGACGTCATACCCGATGAATAATATACCATTCCTTCAAATTAAGTTATATTGAAAATCCATTTTGGCTCTTCAAGAC
>MJUT01033738.1:2778-17936 GCA_002080005.1 Gigantidas platifrons
AAAAACCATAATGACAGAGCACTATCCGTAACGATTCATACTGGGGAAAATGGTAAAAATTATTTATTTTCTTTATTTTTACTCATAAAAAGTAAAAATTATATCTTATTAAAGATTATTTTCACGTTTTAACATTTAACGATCAACAAATACCTTTGCAACACGACGACACGTTGTACTTAACTTTTCTGTCGATGGGATTTAGATGCATCTAAACGACTGGTTGCCGAAATGAAAATGCCTAAGTACCCACGAATCGCTATATTTGAAGGTACCAGTTATTAGGTTATGGTCATTTTTATGAGTAAACAAGTCTGTGACTATTTTTGTACGAAAATAAAAGAAAATGATCACATTAACGAGTCAAAATTTTCGTCGAGTCATTCAGAAAAAGTATTTAGCTACACTTGGTTACTTTCAAATTCACTAGACCAATCGGGCCACCAGCAACACCATACAACTAGACCGATATAATTTTTACTAGACGCGGGCTTCGGACTACCGCTTAACGTCGAACACTGTATGCATATACCTAATATTATATTAGGTACATGTATATGGTATATATTTTTTCACAGAAACAAGTGCCTGTGCAATCTGTGTACAGAAACAGTTTTATAAAAAATATAGTATATTTTTTTATAATCATAATCATTTGATTTTTATGGATTATGGGAGTTTTACTGCTTCTTTCTTCAGTAATACAGTACAGTTGAAACATGTCCCAAAGTGGAATGGACTGATTGTTTTACTTCGAAGCAACTTGGTATTTTGAGTTATTGGAAACAAATTGATGTGAAACCTACTACACACAAACCAAATTTTTCTTCAAGTTATCCAAGTAAGCAATTTATTTGAGTTAAAGACAACAATATTTTATTGTATATCAGTTATATCTACCTGCATATTAATTTTTGTATATGGTCAGTTTTAATTGTGGAGGAATCGAAAAACAAACCTCTCGTGTTAGTAACGGACAAATTTCATAACACAAATGTCATATAGGGGCGTTAAGGTTATGGTGTTTAATGCCACTTTCAAAAACATTTCAGTTATATTGTGGCGGTCAGTTTTATTGGTGGAGGAAGTAGAAGTACACAGAGAAAACCACCCACCTGCCACAAGTCACTGACAAACTATCACATAATGTACCGAATACACCTCACCTGAGCGGGATTCGAACTCACAACATTAGTGGTGATAGGCACTGATTGTACCGGTAGTTGTAAATCCAACTACCATATGATCACGACCACGACGGCCCCTAGTTACTGACAAACTTCATCACACAAATGTCATACCGGTATAAAGTTGCATTATACCTCACCATGGGCAGAACCAAACTCACAAACGAAGGACAACAAAACTAAGGCCAGCAGGAAAAGGGCAAACAAATTTATTAACAAATCACATCGGAGAAAACTAATAATCACTAAGCATCACAAACCCCACTAAATTTCCAGGGCTTAATTCAGGTGCTTCATATGGGTATTCATAAGCATTTCCTGCTCCACTGAGGGCACCGGTCATGTTACACTTGATAAAAATCTTGTGATAAGTCATGAAAGGGGGAGGACAAGATTGTGACTACAGCAAACGGAACATATAATGTATGGTCTGTAATGTACCCTGTATAACTAAAATGCTTTGATACATTTGACTTTGGCACAAGTTAACAAGATTCCATCGTTTATGTATATATTTTTTTCAGAAGCACATTTGATATGTCCCAGTCCACAAAGCTGCTTGTGGCAGCTATAGACTTTGGGACAACTTATTCTGGCTATGCCTTTTCCTTCCGACATGACTTTGAAAAAGATCCATGTAAAATGTCATCACACAACTGGATTGCAGCCTCTAGAGGACTGGTTTCTCTAAAGACACCAACTTCAATACTTCTCAATCCACAGCAGGAATTTGAATGTTTTGGATATGATGCCGAGGATAGATATACAGCCTTAGCCAATGAAGACCTGCATCAAGAGTGGTATTACTTCAGGAGGTTTAAAATGATGTTATACGGACAATTGGTATATATATATTTATATAATTAAAGTCTCTAAATAATTTACACAAAAAAGATTGAAATTGTAGTAATTATTTTAAACTGGAAATCGTAGCGTGGGTTCGTTTCGTGTATCGTTCGTTCATATTTCGTTTCGTGTATTAGTCTAATTAAACTGGCGAACGATACACGAAACGAAAGAATAAATTACATGCACGAAACGCAAACGAACGGAAAACGAAAAACGAACGAACGATACACGCAAACGAAACGAACGAAAAACGCAAACGATACGAAATATCTGTTAAGTTAAACGATCCAGGGTCTGTATATATATACAAAAAACTCTAGATTAATTTCCGAACGTTGCGGCCTTCCTCAGCGGAAATTTATTACATATATATGAAAAACAAACAACATGACGTTACCAGGCCTCGACATTATACAATTACGGCCCTCTGTACAGGGAAACATCCAGATTTGTCAACCTGAGGGGAAAACAACCCCCCAAGGGTTGACAAATCTGGATGTTTCCCTACACAGAGGGCCGTAATTGTTTTATTATATTTTTGCCAATGTTTTATAGGTTATGTCCCTAGTGGGGGAAAATTGGGTTGTTCGGCGGGGAACAATAGGGTTGTTTCCCGGCAGTGCAAATTTTGGCAAAACATCTTAATTATTTTATTATCATTATGACTAGGTAATTTAATCCAATCAAAATCTATCATATAGATTAAAATATAATAATAACGTTTGTCGATTGTCCGGTACCAGTGAAAACTGACGTCTGACAAGTAGATCTTGTATTACCGTTGTCTGACCAGACAAGTAAAAAAAAACAGAGATTCCCAAACGTGCCAGTAAGACGGACAAATCCGGTAAAAATCAATTTATTTTGATTAAAACTAAAGTGAAACGCCAGATCAAGACTCTTTTATTGTATCATTTATCGTTCCTCCATGCTTTGATGAATTTCAAGGACATTGACAAAATTAAAGTCGCAATCTCAGAAACGCTTTAATGAATGAAAATACCAATATTTGAAATATAAGAACAAAAATCACTCCGGAACGGACATGTAAAAATTATCGGATATCAATTTGGCCCCAGTCTTTTGTGCAATATATGATAGATGACTTGATTTAGGCTTTTGGGAAATATTGAAACCTTTGAAATGGACAAATATTACAAGCTTTTTCCTGATTAAGACAAATGGTTGAAAAGATCCACTAATATTTTTATTTCTCTGTGAATTTAAGTAAAATACTTTGCTTTATTTATATAAAAAAAAATTCTACAAAATGTTTACTTCAAAGCAGACTTGTTTTAGCAAACAATGTTCAGAAAAATATATATACAGTTAATTTGCATTACTAAAACGAGAAATGGAAAATTGGTAGCCCTTGGTTGAAAGCAACCACTGCAGGAAAAGCTTGATATTTTTTCGGTCCTGTGAAATTCTGTTCGGCCCTGTGAAATTCTGTTCGGTCTGATCAAGGAAGTATATATGCGATTTCATTAAGCGATAACTGGCATTAAGTAATTATAATGAAATAGAAATACAGTGGAACCTGTGCCATCCGACACCTGAGTTTTCCGACATCCTGTGACATCCAACAAAAATTTATGGTCCCAAAGTAGTTCTGTTAACATAATTAAAACTTGAGTATTCCGACATCCTGTACAATCTGACACATTTCCCTGGTCCCTTGGTGTGTCGGATTAGACAGGTTCCACTGTAGATTTGTTTATAGTGATTCTTTCCCACAATAATTCCCTGGAAACGAAATTACCATGCCCATCGGTGATATCCTCTGATCTTAGAAAGTACGGACTTTATGTCTAATTTCTAAGTGTATGATAATTTGTCGATTAAAGATGTCATAATCACAATGTCTGTTAGTATTAATAATGACAGGACGAGATAATGTTTGTGAGACAATAACCAAAACATTTTACACAAATTGTTGATAATTATTCTCTGGTTTTTATCATTTTTATTAAAAAAAAATTTGGACAACTAAAAGATTGAGTCGGACAAGTACTTTTTTTAGTTAGTTGTCCGAAGGGACAAGTTAAAAAAAAATGTTAATGTAGAGGGCTGGTTACAATGGAGATAAAAGAGTTTATGACGTTGTCAATGTCGATCCAGTTTTGTGTTTAGGCCTAACGGCTCAAAAGTTTTTAGTTTTTAGTTCACCTGGACCAAGGTCCAGGTGAACTACATAATGTATTGCCATCACTTGGCATCCGTCATCTGTCGTCTGTAAACCTTTCACATTTCAAGCTTCTTCTCCGAAACCACTGGGCCGATTGGAACCAAACTTAGCAGGAATGTTCCTTGGATGATCCTCTACAAAGTTTCTGTTTTTCGTTCCAGTCGGATATTCAACATGGCTGCCAGGGCCAATAATATGCTCTGATTGGCTGAAATTTCAAAGATCTTCTTCTCTGAAACTAATGAACTGACTGAACCCAAACTGTAAATGAATGATGATTGGAATGTCCTTTACCAGTTTTATGTTTTTTATGTCGATCGGAAAGCCAAGATGGCCACCACCGCAGGACATAGATTAACATTGGACCCTATGGGAAAATGTTGAAATGCCTTCTTTTCAGAAACTACAAATATGATTGAAACCAAACTGTACATGAATGTTCATTGGATGGTCCTCTACAAACTTTAGGTTTTTTGTTCCAATATGAAATTGAAAATGGCGGCTACAGCAGGATTTAGTTTAACATTGGATCCTATGGGAAAAATGTTTCAAAACGCTTCTTCTCTGAAACCACTTGGACAATTGAAACCAAACTACCCAGGAATGATCATTGGAAGGCCCTCTAAAAAGTTTGGGTTTTTTATGCCGATCGGAAGTCCAAGATGGCTGCCACCGCAGGACATAGATTAACATTGGACCCTATGGGAAAATGTTCAAATGCCTTCTCAGAAACTACAAATATGATTAAAGCCAAACTGTACATGAATGTTCATTGGATGGTCCTCTACAAACTCTAGGTGTTTTGTTCCGATATGAAATTCAAAATGGCAGCTACGGCAGGACTTAGTTTAACATTGGACCCTATGGGAAAAATGTTTCAAAACGCTTCTTCTCTTAAACCACTTGGACAATTGAAACCAAACTGCCAAGGAATGATCATTGGAAGGTCCTCTACAAATTTTGGGTTTTTTATGCCGATCAGAAATCCAAGATGTCCGCCACCGCAGGACATAGATTAACATTGGACTCTATGGGAAAATGTTCAAATGCCTTCTTCTCAGAAACTACAAATCAGACTGAATCCAAACTAGACAGGAATGTTCATTGGATGGTCCTCTTTAAAATTTAAGGTTTTTTGTTCCGATATAAAATGGAAGATGGCGGCTACAGCAGGACTTAGTTTAACATTGGACCCTATGGGAAAAGTGTCTCAAAACGCTTCCTCTCTGAAACCACTTGGACAATTTAAACCAAATTGCCCAAGAATGATAATTGGGAGGTCCTCTACAAAATGTAGGCTTTTTATACCAATCGGAAATCCAAGATGGCCACCAATGCAGAAAATAGATTAACATTGGACCCTATGGGAAAATGTTCAAATGCCTTCTTCTCAGAAACTACAAATATGATTAAAGCCAAACTGTACATGAATGTTCATTGGATGGTCCTCTACAATGAAACTTTAGGTTTTTTGTTCCGATATGAAATTCAAAATGGGGGCTACGGCAGGACTTAGTTTAACATTGGACCCTATGGGAAAAATGTTTCAAAACGCTTCTTCTCTTAAACCACTTGGACAATTGAAACCAAACTGCCCAGGAATGATCATTGGAAGGTCCTCTACAAAGTTTGGGTTTTTTATGCCGATCAGAAATCCAAGATGTCCGCCACCGCAGGACATAGATTAACATTGGACCCTATGGGAAAATGTTCAAATGCCTTCTTCTCAGAAACTAAAAATCAGACTGAATCCAAACTAGACAGGAATGTTCATTGGATGGTCCTCTTTAAAATTTAGGTTTTTTGTTCCGATATAAAATGGAAGATGGCGGCTACAGCAGGACTTAGTTTAACATTGGACCCTATGGGAAAAGTGTCTCAAAACGCTTCCTCTCTGAAACCACTTGGACAATTTAAACCAAATTGCCCAAGAATGATAATTGGAAGGTCCTCTACAAAATGTAGGCTTTTTATGCCGATCGGAAATCCAAGATGGCCACCAATGCAGGAAATAGATTAACATTGGACCCTATGGGAAAATGTTCAAATGCCTTCTTCTCAGAAACTACACATATGATTAAAGCCAAACTGTACATGAATGTTCATTGGATGGTCCTCTACAAACAGTAGGTTTTTTGTTCCGATATGAAGAACAATTATAAATGGAAACAATCATGCGACCGAAAATATGGCAGAAGTTGTATAACATGAGCTAATGGAAAATGTGGGCAATTTAAAAAGTTACATAAAGGATACAACGGAATTTCTACAAAAACTAAATAAAATTCGACAACCATTACCTGGAAATTCTATTATGTTTTGTTTAGATGTCAAAGCGTTATACCCAAGTGTTCCAAGAAAGGAAGCAAGGATTGCATGGGAAAAGGCATTACAAAAGCGTCAAAATCCATCTATACCAACAGTTTGTGTTTTAAATATGTTAGATTTGGTACTGGAAAATAATCATTTCGGTTTTAACAGTAAAAATTATATTCAAACGGAGGGCATAGCAATAGGATCCCACCTCGGAATGAACTATGCATTCACATATTTAGGGGAATGGGAACAGGAATTGTTCGAAAAAAGTGACCGCTTACCTATGCATTACTGGAGATATGTTGATGATGTATGGGGCTTGTAGGAACATGGATTAGAAAAACTTCAAGAATTTCACAAATTGGCAAATTCACTTCATCCGCGAATTGAAATTGAGTTACGTTTTTCTTCACAGCAAATTTAATTTTTAGATGTCAATATTAAAATAAAAGATAGATTTATCCAAACTGATCTCTTTTCAAAGGATATGGACAAACACCTGTACTTGCATGTAACATCAAGTCATCCAAACTCGGTAAAGACCGCAATTCAATACAGTCTAGGAATCAGAGCAAAACGAATTTGCTCCGAGGATGAGGCCTACAGTGTTCACCGGACAGAAATTAAAACATATTTACGTAAAAGAGGATATACAAATGACATGGTGGAAAACAACTGAAAAAAGTGGACAATCTTGATAGAGAAAACTTACTACAATATAGTACTAAAAAACAAAATAATCGTGTGCCGCTGGTAATAACCTATTCAAAAGCCTTGCCAAATATCCATGAAATTCTCAAAAAAATGTGAAAATTTTATATAATTCTGAAAAAATGAAAAGGATTTTTGATGAACTGCCTATAGTGTCATATAAACGAGATAAAAATATTAAAGATATACTGGTACACCACAAACATAATTTACAATTTTATGGCAAGGAAAACGGATGTAGGCCTTGGGCATGTGGGAAAAACTGTGCTTTATGTTCGCATATTATTGAATCAACATCTTTCAAAGGCATACTTGTGATAGCACCCGCATTGGGCGGGAGTCTCACGCAAATGAGCCCACAAAAAACTACTCCCGGATACAAGCCATTTTCTCCCGCATATCCATGAAAAGCAAAAAATCAAAATTCAATGTGTAAACATCGTAAATTATTGGAAATCCCCTAGGCGATATAATTAGATAATGGTCACGTGTTCCCTATGTTGAAGTGTGTATCTCAGGTGCTGTCAGTCAACGACATGGTCGAGTGAGCTAATTAGATAGTCTGTTTTGACAAGAATAATAAAAGTTGTAAAATCTAATCACTTTGTTTGTGTAGCAATAAAGTACAAGTTAATTTGAAGCCATTTTAAAAACTGCAGAAATATGGCTTCTCGGAAGCGTCATTTTTTTTCGTCTCCCGAAAATTCGTTCAGAAAGAAATATAATACTGTAATAATGTTTTAATCAGGTTTTAAAGTGATCTAAGATAACATTTTATTCATCAAAACATTTTTTAAAATAGAGTTATGCGTATTTTTTACTTGTGTATATTACTTAAACTGTATTTTATGATATGCCAATAAATATTTACTTACTTATTTACATGTACTTACTTAAATGAACAATGTTCAAAACTTGGTTTCTTACGTCGATAAAAATGTCGATAAAATATCACCCTGATATCAATCTCAAAAATGCCTAATCTCCCTGATATTCAAGACAATTTCCAGGACCTTATCACATGTATGCAAAGATAACGAAGATAATACCTATAACATTCAAGGCAGCATAAATTGTTGGAGTAATTTATTGTATTCTGTGTACAGAATGTGAAAAAAATATTTATGTCGGACAAACTGGTGATAAGTTTTATCAAGGAATGCTATTGAATTTTTCAAAAATAAGAACCCAGAAAGTGGAAGATCCTGTTGCAAAACATTTTTATCAGAAAAACCATTGCGCTAAAAATTTCAAAGTCATAGGAATTGATAAACCGGAAACGGTGACAAAATTTACAGAGAAACTAAGAAGTCACTTTGGATAAAAACACTTAATACTTTTGAACTGTTAGGCCTACACACAAAATTGGATCGACATTGACTTTTCATAAACAAAATTCCGCGAAATCAACGTCATAAACTTTTTTATCTCCATTGTAACGTCATGTTGTTTGTTTTTCATATATATGTAATAAACTTCCACTGAGGAAGGCCGCAACGTTCGGAAATTAATCTAGAGTTTTTTGTATATATATACAGACCCTGGATCGTTTAACTTAACAGATATTTCGTATCGTTTGCGTTTTTCGTTCGTTTTGTGCGTGTAATTTATTCTTTCGTTTCGTGTATCGTTCTCCAGTTTAATTAGACTAATACACGAAACGAAATACGAACGAACGATACACGAAACGAACCCACGCTACGATTTCCAGTTTAAAATAATTACTACAATTTCAATCTTACTATTATTTAAAAAAAATTAATTAAAGTGTAAGCAAAATTTTACATATAAAAACATGTATTTCCTTTATTTACATGTACCAGTAATTTTGTACAATAAGGGAAAAACATATTTAATAAATGCATTTTTTCTATAATTTACTCTAGGACAAATAAACAAGAAATCATCTACATGTATGTAAACAAACGCCTCTGGCAGTTTCACCTGGGAAATACATGCACAGCAGGTGTGAAATGTCAACTCTTACATTTGTAATTTCGTTCTAATTAACAATTATATGACCTTTTGAAGCCACACGCCTCTCTGACACCTTAACAGAGAAAATAACTGATACACCTATGTCTAGTTGGAATTGTCAATTCAGAATCCGAATAATTATAAATATTAATTCTGTATAATTATATAAATATAGATTCTGTATAATTATATAATTAAATAAATATAAATTTTGTTTAATTATATAAATAGAAAGTCATATTTGGAAGTCAAATATATGAGATTTAAAATCTAATCATAAATATAATTATTAAACTCATTGGTAATATAAACTATTTAATATAAATTGTATTATCCTATTACTTTACCGACTAATTTATCATTTATATAAATAACTTGCTTATAAAATATAAGATTACAGAAGTTAATCACATAAAATATAAGATTACAGAAGTTAATCACATAAATTTGCACAAAAGTCATTCAAATAATAACATGATGCTATTCGTGTATCGTTTCGTGTATCGTTCGTTTGTTTCGTGTATCGTGCGTTCACTTCATGTATCGTGCGTTCGTTTCGTGTATCGTGCGTTTGTTTCGTGTATGGTGCGTTCGCTTCGTATATCGTGCGTTTTTCGTGTCATTCGTGTGAAGCGTTCATTCGTTTTCCGTTCGTTTCGTTTGCGTTTTTCGTTCGTTTGCGTTTCGTGCATAGTGTAAACTTATACGATCCAGGGTCTGTATACATATACATTACAGCCAAACCTGTATATAAAGGCCACTGAAGGGAATCCAGAACATGTCCCCTTTATGAGCAAATTGTCCTTTATATACAGGTTTAAATTATATGCACTATTCATTAAATGGAGAAAGTGAAACTACCCTTTATTGACAGTGATTTGTTATATACAGATGTTCTTTTAGGCAGGTTTGACTGTATATATGCATTTGTGTTGTATGGTTAGAATGCTCGCTTTAAATCAAAAATTCCAAAATGTGAACCCTTTTTAGCTCACCTGGCCATAGGCCATGTGAGCTTTTGTCATGGGTAAGCGTCCGTCGTCCATTAGCTTTTCACATTTAAATCTTCTTCTCTGAAACCACTGAACAGATTTGAACCAAACTTGCCAGAAATGATCATTGGGTGGTCCTTTACCAGATTTGTGTTTTTGGTGCTGATTTGAAATTCATCTTGGCTGCCAGGGGCCATAATGTGTTCTCATTGGCTGAAATTTTGAAAATCTTCTTGTCAGAAACCACCAAGCCAATTGAATTGTTACTTTGCAGGAATGATCATTGGGTGGTCCTGTACTAAACTTGTGAATCGTTTGCCAATCGGAAATTCAAGATGGTCACCATGACTTGACTTTTTTTTTTTTTTTGGATCCTATGAGAATTTCACATTTTCATCTTTTTTTCTGAAACCACAAAACAGATTTGAACCAAACTTGGCAGAAATGTTCATTGGATGGTCATATACAAGATTTTTGTTTTTGGTGCTGATCGGAAATCCAACATGGCTGCCAGGGCCCATACTGTGTTCTGATTGGTTGAAATTTTTTAAATCTTCTTGTTAGAAACAACTAAGCCAGTTGAATTGTGACTTTGCAGGAATGATCAATTTTTTTTAACTCTTTTACTTCAGAAAGATTTCAGTATTTGCCTGTCTTACTTGTGCATTGTGATATATATACTGCCACATTGACTCCATCACTTTCAACATTATTTAGTAGCACTCAATTTTATTTGTGAAGGAAACCCTAATGTAGTACCCAAATTAGTCATTTATTGCTTTATTACATTTAGTTCTCCTGGACATAGACAGTAATCAAGCTCAGAATTTTACGCTCGCACAACAATTTTAGTGATGATAAACACTGATTGTATAGGTAAATGTAATTACAACTACAAATTCTACAATACAATAACAGCCATAACAGCCCTTATGAAACTTACCTCGGCAGGCACACAACATCATTTCAATGTTGATCCAACTTTGCGACCATTATTTCAAAGTAGAAATGACTTTGTGTGCTTGCTTGTTTGGAATGTAAGGTCATCCTACAGGGCTTTTTCTACCCATTATTTACGGCCGAATATTGGCCTCATTCCCAATGAGAAATCATGTCTTTTTTTCCCCAAATTTTAACACCAAATTCCCAAATCCAGCAAGCAAAATAAAAGTGACCAGTGAAACATCTGCCTGTGAAATACTTTTAATCCTAAGACAAAAAACGTGAATAGTTTGTTGTCACAAGTTATGAGGGTACTTTTTAGTATCGGGGAATGAAACGAATGATCCAATTAACTTTTACGACAGTTTGCGGCAACTTTTTGACAACCGCTATGGTTGAAGTGACAGGGGTAGTAGGAGTGAGTCCGGCCTTGTGGTATTTTAGGTACATAGAGAGCATATTTTTGACTCTACACAAGCGCCTGTGCCCCAGTCATCAACGTCGGATCCCAAAGATCTCAGTACTGTCGTTACAGATGAAAATATAGATAAATCCCCAACCTCTTGTGAATCAGATCTAGATGCAGCCCGAATATCAGAGTCAGACTGTCGTAAACAGTCTTGCCCCTGTTGATGGGAGACTCTTCAACAGTAAAAAGTATGAAGTACTTTATCCTTGGTTATACTTCAGTGGGAACAAAAATGGTTACTTATGTAAATATTGTGAACTTTTTAACCCTAGTTCCACACTAAAATGTATAGGTGAGGCTGTAAAGCTAGGAACTCATGCTACTAGAAAACTAGCAATTCATGAATCTAGAAAATTAGCTCTGTAAAAAAACAGTTGCATATAAAGAGTTCAAAACACTTAATTTTTTTCCCAATTGCGCCTTATCGCGAACAGAAATTCCCAAAGTGAAGAGTGGGGGCCTTAGTTGAAAGAAGGTAGAAAAAACCCTGTCCTAAGTTGTTGCTGATGTTTCCTTAGTACTTGTACAAATGTATAAGAGAGTGGGAATGCACTTTACCATCAAGCATCAAATTCCCATTTCTAACCACTGTTAACGTCATATGGATCTGAAATTTTTATCCTGATTCATCAAACCTGATTTTTTTAGCTACCGATAGCATTGAGATGAAAGAAAATTTTATCGTTACCATTAATTTTTGCGAAAATTTCCCGTGAATCATTTGACATATCAGATAACCCATTCCTATCCTTATGTATTTTGGGATTGTAGAGTATATGACAGTGTTATGGTACAATTATGTCATTACTGATATCTTGATTATAGGGTATAAAGAGAGATGTAACAGTGAAAACAGTTGATGGCAAGAAAGAACTACCAGCTCTGACAATATTTTCCATGGCTATCAAATTTCTGAAGGATCATCTGATGAAAACTTTAAATAATAGAGACAAAATAGTCCGGCCAAATGATATCCAATGGGTCCTGACAGTACCAGCGATATGGAATGATGCAGCAAAACAGTTCATGCGTGAAGCTGCAGAAAAGGTGAAAAATTATTTCATTAAATTTTTCCAAAACAAGTGTAACAGTGAAGCATATTTTATAACCGAAAAATCCAATGTCATGATCAGAATTTATCCCGGAACCTCTCACATTGTAAACCAATGCTCCACTAACTGAGCTGAAGGAGATCTCCACTAACGCACTTAATGGAGGGTCGATATGAACAAGCAACAGTTCCTATAACCTTAGGTAGAGGAATGAACCCATTACAGAAGCAAGAAATATGCTTATAAACCTAATAAACCTCTCACTTCTGTGACAAAACATAGAGAATTGAATGTGTGGTTCTTGTAACATGCTGATAAAATTATGGGTAGGTAGACTGTGAGGGAATCCATTAATTTTTTTCAAATAATTTTAGACCTTTTGAACAAGTGCAGAGTGCTTTGAAAATAGAGAAAGCAATAAATAATGCTTAGCTTAGAGGGTGATATAGCAGATTGTTACCCTGTGAAATTCATTGTAATATTAACCATGAAATTTTTAAGGATACCAATCTGCTCTATCACCCTCTTAGCTAAGTGTTATTTCATTAATTATAATATTTCCCCTTTTTTTCCCCTTCTGTTTATGTTATGATTTGTTGACATATTATTTCATTTTTGCTATTAATTTCTTCTTTTTGTACAATGTATGATTTCTTACGTAGTATTTACAAACTGACAAATGATGTATGCTCTTCACAAGAGACGGTAACGTTACATTTTACCATATTTTGGAGGTAACAGTGTAAAATGTTACCTTTTACCATTTGATGGAGGTTAACAGTGTAAAATATTACCCGTTGCCATGTGTTAGGGTAGAATATTGTGCTTGTCCAACCCAAAGAATAACTATATTCTGTCGTTGATATGTTTTGCGAGAATGGATTTCTCAGAGCAATATCGCATCAAGGGAAAAGCTTGAGATGTGAGATGCGATAATAGATTCATTTCGAGCATCGGGGGGCTTTAGTTCCCCATAATCAAACTATTTGAAATTTATACACAATGTTTGATTTCAGACTTTACCACTCTCTCATTTCTGTTGTTATTTCCCCGTTTACTTTAGCCGAAAGCGAGGGCATCAGTGTTTTATAGAAACATTTTTCCGTTTATTTTTCATTTTCATACTAATTTACTGTGGTATCATAATAATCAGAAAGGTTTATCATCAAGATATAAAAAAAACTTACTATTATTTTACTTTTATTCTGATGTTTGAAATTTATTATTTTTATACGGTTTGCAAAACCGTATTTACTTGTGGCCTTTCGGCCATTTTTGTTTGTTTACATGACAACCGTCATGATCTTATCACCTGTCGAGACATAAGATGGCTCATCAAAATATAGATCTGGTGCTTGTTAGATAACACTACACTTTGAATGTTACTACTTTTGCAGATTTTAAGATAACTTATTGTGTCTCAAATGGTAAATGTTTAACTATGACAAATTGTCAGGAGGATTAAAATGCTGATATTTATATTGTTTCTCTTGCTTGTATTATTACGCTAGTTTTCATTCATAAAAATTAACTACTTGTCCTACATTCAATTTTACGATAAATCTAGTTGTGTATGTTCCGTTTTCATTTTTTTTTTTGACATTGTATAATAATGCTTGATTTTGTAGCGCTTTGAGTATCAATTATTGTGTAAATAAAGTATTTATGTCATTTCCTTTTAATGGGATTCCCCTTATAAGCTCATTAATTATTTCCCGCCATATACGACCGAAGTACGACAGTAAACGAAATAGTTCACAGTGATCGTGCGAAAATTTATGGAATCGGTTCTAATTAGTTTAATTTTGAGAACAGAATCAGCATAACAGAAATAATGAAAAACGTGACATTGACGTAGGGCGCTCTTTAAGCCTTTACTAAGATGCGAACAGTTACTGGCGTAGTAATTTAATCTATTATTTTTGCGTGGGTTTGTTGACAAACATTAATCAAAGGTAGAACAACATATGAAAAGTGCATGATGTGTAAGATCTAGCATAATTAAGGGGAGATAATTGGACTTATTGATGTTATTTTGTTGTTCTGTGTCAGTGACCTCAAAAGCAAATCACCTTATAGGGATCGACCATTTAACTTGAAAATATTCTAAGTTCTAACTCTCGTCTTGTCTGAAAAAAAAAATTCTGAACGAAAAAAAAACGAAAAAAAAACCCCATAACCTGCAAGTTAACCAAAGCTAGTACACCTTATGAAAATGTGCATGAAAAAAAATAATTGCGGACCTGCATAATCAAGGGGGAGCTAATTGGACTTAAGGATACTTTCATGTTGACCTATGTAGATGACATTGTAAGAAAATCTACTCCTCTGGTTTGTAAGATGTCAATGAAACTTTAACCAAAGGAAGTAAATCCAATCAACCTGTGCATAATTATGGTATTGCATGAAGGAGGGATAATCAGACTTTGCTGCATTATGTTGTCAAATTGGGCCACAGAAGTATTCTTTTGTGGC
>MJUT01033738.1:29447-78121 GCA_002080005.1 Gigantidas platifrons
GCTTACCCATGGCAAAAGCTCACATGGCCTTTGGCCAGGTGAGCTAAAAAGGACTATGGAATAATGGATGGTCACACCAAGACTATAAAATTATAATTTGCCGCTTCTTCACTAAGCACACAGTATTGAGAAGTATTGGCAAGAGCAAAGACAGGGTTGGCTTGGAATCTGTATAATGTGTCAGAGTGGAGCAACAATCACTCACTCCCTCAATTTAAAATGCAGAGTTGACATTGTTGATTTTATTTTAGAGCCAATTTCAGATTCCATCTGTGGAAAATGAATATTGATATTTTTTTTCTCTTAATACACCAGGAAAGTGAGTGGTCATGTATATGTGTTTCAGGAGCAAGCTTTAAATATTTGCTGTGATAACTTGTTCCCAATCCCATTTGCTAATATTTTGAGCAAATAAAATATGCTAAACTTAGGGGTATCGATTTGGCCTCTTTCTATGATTTTTCTATTAGATTTTGGAATTGTTACTACATTGTTGTATTTATTGTTCTTCATTTTACTTCTAACCGTATCGGTGGCGTAATGGTGCTCGCCTCAAGTGCAATAGATTGTGGGATTGTCGGTCAAAACAAAGACTATAAAATTGGTATTTGTTACTTATCTGCAAAGTACCCAACATTAAGGACAGAGAGCAAAGACTGGTTGGCTCAGAATCAGAATAATGTGTCAGAGTGGATCGACATGTCTACCTGCAGATTGTTGTTTCAGTCAGCTAGCACTATAGCAATCAAATTAAGCCTGTTTTTCTAGTACAAAGTGGACCTGAGCATCATCCCATAGAACATTAACTTGTTCTCACCATGATCGAGCTGAAAAATTGATGAGTTGGCATTAAACAACAATCACTCACTCCCTTCATATAAAACAAGTGGCATAACCTCCAGGCAAAACTTGATCTGTATTTCCATGGGGTTTCCATCACCTTACAAGTAGTGAGATCTACATTTTGTGGCCATATATACATGTACAAAATCATTTCAGATTGATCTTTTTTTTATTTTTGTACAAAATTTTATAATAATACTGTACATAAAAATCACAATAAAATTTGTGTTACTTTAAAAGCTAATAATTTAATATATAAAAAAAGTCTAAAGAAATCAAAAGTAAAATCATAAACATGTACAGCAAACCCAGTTTATACCGAACCTCTTAGGGACTACCTATTGTGTTCTGAATAGACAGGAGTTCAGTTTGTACAGGATAAATTAACAAAGATATTCTACATTCTAACATGACCTCACTCTTTCCCTTTGTTAAAAAAACCCAGAATTATTTCTTTCTATTATCATATTAGCACATGCGCCGATGAATGTGACTGATGTTTCCATTGACAGCATAAATTATGACCCGTATAATGCCAATAGAGGGCACAGTATTATTCGAGTTACATAAATTGTGTGCGACATTTTCAGCAAGCGTATGTATAAATTACCGTCTTCCAATCAAAGTATACTACCGTATTTGTACTCTTAGACATATCAGAATCAAAATAAATCATGGAAGCCAAAATGTGTTTTGAGTTTTAACATGGATTGGCGGATATTAGTAAATTTGATCCCTCGCTTCTGGCTCGGTATAAAATACTAATATCCACCAATCCATGTTAAAACTCATTCTGGCTTCTATGATTTATTTCTTAATTAAGACTTTTATTTAACATCCAGTTTATATGGGATTCTGCTTTATTCAGGGTTATATTTAGACAGGTTTCACTGTACAAAATTAGCAAATAGAACAATTTTTATTGCAAGTTTTGTTTACTACTAACATAAATAATAGTATCTTCAAAGTTACAATGCCACAATATAGTGGACATACTGCTAAAGTTGTCGGTAAACACCAATCAACCAATCAAAGTTAATATTTTTACAATTGGGTTGATAGCATAATGTGTTTTTAACGTCACTCTAAAAAAATAGTTAAGTTTTTTAATTATGGTAAGCTTTACTAGTGGCAGAAAAGGAGAAAACCACAGACCTGCCACCAGTTAGTAACAAACTTATCACATCAAGTTGTTTCCACTACATTTAACCTTCTACCAATAGGAGTCACTGATCTATCTGCATACAACCTTTAAACATTTAAGGGAGTTAGGGTTATGCTGTTTAACGCCACTTTCAACAATATTTCATAAAACATTTAATGTTCTCTGCAGTTAAATAATATGAATTCAGTAAAACTTGGTCATATATGTAAAACAGTGATAAACAGAAATTAAGGAAAGAAGTGTTTTTTTTCAGTTAAGATAATTAAGCAGCTGCTGGTAGTCCATTATGAAAGCTTTCCTTTCGTCTTCGTCCTATGCTTTGTGCCCATTTTAAGTTGGTAAAAGTACCTGGTACCGCCCCTTATTAAAAGGCCTGAGAACACTCAATGATGACCAAATATATCTGCTTAAAGCATTTTGGAGTCTTTGAAGACCATCACCCCCCCCCCCCCCAAACTACACACAAACTCATTACAATGGCAGTGAGACGAGTAAAAAATGATTATTAAATAAACACTCTTGAAATAAATTATTATAACTCAACTTATTAATACACTCTATACACACTGATAAACATCCAAATGAGTTTACAATCACAACATGAAAACTACACAACAACTCACAACTACACATGTACACAACGACAATGGTATTTTTGTAAAAACAACATCACATAATATTTTGATAAAATGTGTGACAATCTGATTAAAAATCAGCTGTTATATACACTATACGTTTGCGTGAATCAGCCGATTGTTACTCGGAATTCTCTCGGTTTTTACTAGAAACGCCGACAATGTAAGTTGTTTGCAATATCGAATGGATAACTACATGAATCAAAGTTGTGGAAAAAGAAAATTTGAAGGCAAGTATAGTTCAATTACTTGCTTAAATACGAAAAAAACTTTAAAAAAAAATACAGTTCAACTATGTCACAATAAAGGAGACGTTGGAATTCAGGACCTAGCACCCCTTCTTCAAAGAAGAAGAAACATCATTGCAAATTCTTGGAGGACTGGACAAAATTATAGGATTGGGTGCAGCCTACTTTGAAGATCTTTAGGGAATGATATGGCATTTTGCAAACTTTGTTCTACAAATTTTAGTGTCAGCCATGGTGGTGTATATAATATTAAAAGACATGCTGATGGAGATTCACACAAAAAAGCAGTTGCTTCAACAAGGAAATCAACCAATCTTAAAAATGCAGACCCAGAGAGAATTTTTTCTATGTTAAAAAAAATCCAGACAGATACGAGATCTGAGTTGAACAATGACACACTTTGTTCTTTATTATGTGCAAAGCAAAATCAAAACTTGTTGTGTTATGAGTACGAACCAAGTGATTCTGTTCTAAGATCAGCAAAACAAGCTGTATTGTCCTACCAAAGTGGTTTGAAGTAATGTTGCTCAGCAACAACAATAAAAGTTGTACAGTAAATTTTGTTTGTTTTAATCTAAAAATTTTAGTGTGAAAAAGTTCGTCACGCAAAATCTCCCACATTAAATAGTTGGAATGTGGGAGATCTCCCACATACACAATCTCTGAGGTTAACAGGTATGCCTAACATCTGACAGAACCAGGTTAGAGATCATATCCAGTATAACTTGCGAATTTGAATAATTATTTAAAAAAATTAATCAATGAGGGAGCATTATGCTTGTGATGCAGTAATGAAAAAGCTCGAAAGGCACTGGTGTTTCATTGGCTAATCATGAATTTATCTGCACGTGACCTCTAATTGGGTCCTGTCAGATGTTAGGGGGGGAGGGGGTAAAGCAAATTATTAAAGCTGATTTTAATCAGATCGAAATGTGTGACTAACTAATTTAACATGACATGAGATCATTTATCAAATTAATTTGACAAAAAGATTTCATATGTATGAAATATCTCACAAATTCTGAATTTTATGACATCTTTTTTTTTAACATTTATACAAAATTCATTTATGAATTGAACACAATCATATCCTGTAAAGTATTTCATTCAAGTATGTGAAAAAACAAATATCATAATTCTTAATTAAAACATTTTCTTTAGCACCAATCAAGTAGTTTAGTCTATCCTAAGAAAAATATTTACAAAATCTCTTAATTTAGTATAATAAAAAAATTGAAGAATATGTCCATAGGACATGGATGCCTCCACTTCTAGCTTAAAGTAAACAAGGGCATAACTCTAGAACAGGAAAAGTTGTCGAAGTCTGAAATCAAACTTAGCATTCCTTTTATGGCCTCTGACCCAGTGAATGAATTACAAATGATGTGGTTAAAGGTTGCTTAAGTTATGGAGCAGAAACAAAATGTGGAACATATATGATAGACTCAGATCAACGTCCGAACTCAAATCGAAGTCCACTGACGTCATTATCTCAAATCACGGTCCAATTTTAGGATATTTTCAAATCGGCGTCGTTTCCAAACTCGCATATCTATAGGCCTGTTTACACGATCAAAGTTTGTCATCAAAAATAATTGTAATGACAGTTTTGTTTTGCGTGTTTTTTTTTTTTTTATCTGTTTCTAAAGTTGTTTTGTTTTGTTTTGTGTGTTTTTAAAGCATTTTCCTATTCATTACTATTATTTAGGGTTAAGGTTAGGGTTAGGGTTAGGTTTAGGTTGAGGTTTAGGGTTAGGGTTAAGGTTAGGATTAGGGTTAGGCTTAGGGTTAGAGTTAAGGTTAGGGTTAGGGTTGGGTTTAGGGTTAGAGTTAGGGTTAAGGTTAGGGTTAGGTTTAAGGTTAGGTTTGATTGATTGATTGGTGTTTAACGTCCAGCGAGCAATTTTTCAGCTATATTCAGGACGATTAAGGTTAGGGTTAGGGTTAAGGTTAGGTTTATGGTTAATGCTAAGGTTAGGGTTAAGGTTAAGTTAGGATTAGGGTTAGGGTCCGCTAAAGTAGAATGTACAATGTACTCTGAATCTGGTTTTGTCCATTCTCCATCATTGTTTCAAAACCATGTCCTAACAGGTGTGACGTCATTTGAAGTATATGTCAGTGACGTAATTGGACGTCGATTTGAGAAAGTGAAAAACGGCCATATATTTGAGAATTGGACGCCGATTTGAGGATTGGACGTCGATCTGAATCTTACATATATATGGATATGAGTAGAACTTGATGTCCTCGACGGTTAGCAGTCTCCATGCTAACCCACTTGCCCGAAGACCAGGACCAGTAAAACTGGATTTGGACAAGTGAAAATTATGAAAGAATTTGTTTGAATAAATAGAAAATATTTCTAAATTTGGCTTTCGGGCAAGTAGGTGAAAAAAATTAAGGCATAGACCACCTAGTGACTAGGGCATGACAATCTTTGGAATCCTGATAAAAATTATAGTGTTGGGTAAGTTTTTGTGAGTCCATCAGGTTTAACAGAAAACCAACACATTTTTTTTGATAGTCGCATTAAAAAAAACCTCCAATAAGATAACACAGCATAAAGGTTCATTATACATTGCACATTTTCAAAATTTGAGAAGAGTATCCTTGTGGTATTTAGACAGATTTTCTCTTCCGTTTACTGGCACTCTCGGGAGAATCTTTATTTTTCAATCTTTCTGTAGCATTAAATATCATTTCTCTAAGTTCATCCTACAAAAAATAAGCATATTCTAAATTAATAAAAAAGAATGTTCTAACAGGATAAAATCCTCAAAGCTATGAAAAGTTAATCCCATTAAATTTACAAATTATGCTGGACAGATCATGTGATCAGTCTAAAACTTTACAGACTTAATAAGGTACAACATCATTAAAGTCATGTTTGCAAAAAAAAATAAATGCAAATTTAAACACAAAAAGGCTCTAGGATTGGACTATTTTATTGAATTTCAAATTGGGTGTCTACAGTGCAGTTCGTGTTCAACCAGTGTCTTTTGTGCTCCCCTCTACATCGGATGCAGGTTACCAAGACTTAATATGTATATTACAGGTAAAAAGCAAAGGCTTATGCGTACACCTTTATATAGTCAGTAAATGTACTGACTGCAGCATAACTTCTTTTTCTTTTTTTTTAATTTAAGAAGAGTTTGAAGATACCAAAGGGGAAATCAGAATCGAAGAACCAACAACACAACACAATGGTCAAAAGAAAAAGGACAAACAACGATCATCCAAAACACACACATAAAACTAATGATTGAGTAACACAAACCCCAGTAAAAACTGCTGGTGAACTCGGGCAAAATATGCCATTTTAGTGGGTAATGAAAAGAATAAATAAATTTTCATCCTATCTACCCTCTCATAAATAGAGTCGTTATAACAATGAAACAACAATAATTTAATTTAGGCCTGATATAAAATCTTACATTAGTATGTCTGTACATAAAGATACAAGACTTGATGTTTTTTTTCTTCTGAATATGGTTCAATCCATGTTCTGGTCTAAATGCTAAATCATCTGCTTCATTGAGTACCTGTCAATAGAAATGACTTCTAAAACATTTTTACTTAAACACAACATTTACATTTAAATCAGTTTTATTACTGGAGTATAATTTCATTAATACTATAAAATGCTGTGTTTATAGACAATACATGGTCATTGACATAAAATAAAAATGAGGGTTAGAAAACAAAAAGAAAGCTTGGTTTGAAGAGTCTTCTGCTTGCTCTGAGCCAAAATAGGTTGCCTTTATTTTACGGTAATGAAACTTGATTATCCAGAGAAAACCACTGACCTGTCGCATGTCACTGACAAACTTGATCACATAATGTTGTATCGAGTATACCTAGCCTGAGCGGGATTTGAACTCACAACATTAATGGTGATAGGCACTGATTGTATAGGTAGTTGTAAATCCAACTACCATACTATCATGGTCCAACAGCCCCTTAATATGATACGACAAATCCCTATATTTCAAAGTAAATATAATGATAATCTTTTACGAGTCAAGAGTAATAAGGTATCAGTCTTATCTCTAAAACAATAAAACAAGGTTGTGTTTAAGATCGTAGAATGTTAAAGATAGTCTAAAACAATAAAACAAGGTTGTGTTTAAGATCGTAGAATGTTAAAGATAGTCTAAAACAATAAAACAAGGTTGTGTTTAAGATCGTAGAATGTTAAAGATAGTCTAAAACAATAAAACAAGGTTGTGTTTAAGATCGTAGAATGTTAAAGATAGTCTAAAACAATAAAACAAGGTTGTGTTTAAGATCGTAGAATGTTAAAGATAGTCTAAAACAATAAAACAAGGTTGTGTTTAAGATCGTAGAATGTTAAAGATAGTCTAAAACAATAAAACAAGGTTGTGTTTAAGATCGTAGAATGTTAAAGATAGTCTAAAACAATAAAACAAGGTTGTGTTTAAGATCGTAGAATGTTAAAGATAGTCTAAAACAATAAAACAAGGTTGTGTTTAAGATCGTAGAATGTTAAAGATAGTCTATGTTCAATATTGAACGATTATGGTTTTTATTTTTGTCCCCCCAAATAGTGCTGAATAAATATTTTTTCCATGCAATTACATCGTTTTGTCAAACAACAGCAGACGACACTTACACTTCTTGTTTATGTGATCCGATTAAAAAACAACTGTCAAAGCCAAATGTGGCACAAACTATCAGTGTATTACAAAACAAGTCAGCAAATCTACCATTCATCACATTTAACTTTGTCCAACATTTTAAATAGCTTCTTAATGATCTTCAAAGATATCTCAATATATCTATAAAGATATGATTTGAAGATATACATTCAACTATAAGGAGGTTTGAAGATTCCACATCTTGTTCATGAGTGACACTTTCATTTTGCTCCAAAAAAATATTTCTAAACTAAGGTTCTCCTCCCTCAGGCATATGTGACCTTAGCTGATCTTGGCTATCATGTTTATGTCCTTTTGGTTTTATTGCTCCCAATACTTTAAAATATTTGGCTTTCCAATCTTTCTTTTTTGAGTGTACCTATGAAGGTAATTCCAGAAACGCGTCATATGCACTTAATTTGATATCTACGTGTTTATTCTAATATAAACCACTTACCATAGATAAATAACAGACTTTCTTTGATGTTTCACAGAAAGTAACAATTTCTTCCACATCGTCCATACATCTACTGGTACCGCCAGGAGAAGTTTTTATCTGACCTAGGTTAGTACACATTCTCCTGGACATCTTTAAACCAGTATCCTGAAGTTGTGTTCTCAATAAAAGTTCTTTGTCACTAAAATAATGAGAAAATCAATATACTGTGAATTAATTTAAATCATGGATACCAATTTCGTAGTTTGAGGAATAATTGAATTTATGTGGATATGTAAATATGTGGATCCCCAGCTATATAGTCTGTATATATACAGATCCTGGATCGTTTAACTTAACAGATATTTCGTATCGTTTGTGTTTTTCGTTCGTTTCGTTTGCGTGTATCGTTCGTTCGTTTTTCGTTTTCCGTTCGTTTACGTTTCGTGCGTGTAATTTATTCTTTCATTTCGTGTATCGTTCGCCAGTTTAATTAGACTAATACACGAAACGAAATACGAACGAACGATACACGATACACGAAACGAACCCACGCTACGATTTCCAGTTTAAAATAACTACTACAATTTCAATCTTACTATTATTAAAAAAAATTTAATTAAAGTGTAAACAAAATTTTACATATAAAAACATGTATTTCCTTTATTTACATGTACCAGTAATTTTGTACAATAAGGGAAAAACATATCTAATAAATGCATTTTTTCTATAATTTACTCTAGGACAAATAAACAAGAAATCATCTACATGTATGTAAACAAACGCCTCTGGCAGTTTCACCTCGGAAATACATGCACTGTAGGTGTGAAATGTCAACTCTTACATTCGTAATTTCATTCTAATTAACAATTATATGACCTTTTGAAGCCACACGCCTCTCGGACAGCTTAACCGAGAAAATAACTGATACACCTATGTCTGGTTAGAATTGTCAATTCAGAATCCGAATAATTATAAATATTAATTCTGTATAATTATATAAATATAAATTCTGTATAATTATATAATTAAATAAATATAAATTTTGTTTAATTATATAAATAGAAAGTCATATATGAGATTTAAAATTTAATCATAAATATAATTATTAAACACATTGGTAATATAAACTATTTAATATAAATTGTATTATCCTATTACTTTACCGACTAATTTATCATTTATATAAATAACTTGCTTATAAAATATAAGATTACAGAAGTTAATCACATAAAATATAAGATTACAGAAGTTAATCACATGAATTTGCACAAAAGTCATTCAAATAATAACACAATACTATTCGTGTATCGTTCGTTTGTTTCGTGTATTGTGCGTTCGTTTCGAGTGTTCGTTTCGTGTATCGTGCATTCGTTTCGTATATCGTGCGTTTTTCGTGTCGTTCGTGTGAAGCGTTCGTTCGTTTTCCGTTCGTTTCGTTTGCGTTTTTCGTTCGTTTGCATTTCGTGCATAGTGTAAACTTATACGATCCAGGGTCTGTATATATATGGTGCCAAATATTGATTGAATTCTTGATTTCGTGATTTTGGTACTATCAATGAAATCCACGAAAATTGGTTATAATAAATTCATAGTAACCAATCTAACCTCCATCTGAGCAGAGCATGTGAAAGATTACACAATACAGAGGTGGTATTAGTAAACAAACGACACAAAAAAATAATAAAAATCTAATACAAAAATAAAAAATCGAGAAAGCATCAGAGATGCAACAGCTGAGTTGCAAGTCAAAATCATTTGGTCTTGTTTTATAAATAAGTAAGAAACTAAAGAATAAACAAGTCATGCATGTATGATGGATTGGACCCCAGACATACCGAACATAAATTTGGAAGAGGATCACCCATGGAACATATCGGCAAAGTTTGGTTAAAATTGACAAAATGGTTTCAGAGATATGTGTAATTCTCAAAAAATATTCCGGTAGGGGATGGGGATGACCCCGGGCCTCAATTCTTGGGGCATTTAATTTCATAAATACAGTCAAACTTCGGTCGCTCGAACTTCAATAGCTCGAACACCGCCGATATATCGAACTGCATTAAAAGTCCAGTAATTTTTTACTATATATCTATATTAAATAAACTTCGGTTTCTCGAACTTCGATTTCTCGAAATGTCGAACTAATATTTTGGTCCCCAAAACAGTAACAATAAGGAAATTACCAATGAAAACTCGAACTGTAATTTTAATGAGCGTCCGTGTCAAAAATTTACCTGAGAACAGCAGGTGTGATTTACACAAGCTGTGTTGATTGATGACAGGTAGGTGATTAACAGTGCATGTCATGATAGGTGTAAATCTCTTAACTGAGTTGTGATCAAAATGTCATCTTAATCTTTAAAGAAAGCTAATCAATTAACAGTTGGCGATCTTTAAAAAGATTAATTAACGCACAAAGGTAAATAAATTAATCTTTTCGGCATATTTAAACAGTTTTATTAAAATTGAAAACTCGTTAAGTGATGTTTCAACAATTTACAAAATTGTACCAAGCTAACGAAAAGCTGTGAAAAACATCGAAACATTCAATTTGCTTTCAACTGCCAGGTTAAAAATAAACACAAAAACAAAACGTATTTATTACTAAGAAAGGTACAATGTACAAATAATGAATAAACAACAAAACACATGAATCAAAATCTACATACGTTAAAGGTGACAGTTATAAGTCCAAATGAAAGCATGTTAGCGGTTACACAACTACGGAAATTTCATATACAAAAATGTACATATTATAACATATAGTGCACTTCCGGTTCAGACCGAAAAATTTTCCGAACTTTGATTGCTCAAATTATTTTCGTCGGTCCCTTTGAGTTCGAATCATCGAAGTTCGACTGTATATATGGTTTAGGGGTGGGGATCTCAACCATTAAAAAGTTCACTTCAGGTATGGGGTGGGGTATGACCCCCCCCCGGGGCCTGAGCTATAAGGCATTTAATTTGCCTAGTCACCCTGATCATAAATATATATGGTTTAGGGGTGGGGATCTCAACCATTAAAATGTTCACTTCAGGTAGGGGGTGGGGTATGACCCTGGGGCCTGAGCTATAATGCATTTAAAAAAGTTCACTTCAGGTACGGGGTGGAGTATGACCCCCTTGGGACCTGAGCTATAAGGCATTTAATTTGCCTAGTCACTCTGATCATAAATATATATGGTTTATGGTGGGGATCTCGGTCACATTTTTTTAAACAGATTCCCCGGCAGGTGGAGCTGAGCCCCGGGGATAAGAAATGTTGAATGCACAACTTCACATTGGCATCTCCACCCATGCCAAATATTAAGTTTCTATTTTTTGTAGTTTCAGAGAAATGTGTAATTCTCAAAATATGTACTTTTTCTATAAAAAACCATGATTTTACAAGAAAAAAACAATAGATTAATCTGAATTTCGAACTCGCTCTAAATAACAGTGTAATAATGCTTCCTAATAAAAATTATGTTGATCGGCCAAAAACTAAGAGTGCTATCGCGTTAACGAAAATAATTATCAAAATATGTACTTCTCTAAAAAATGCATGATTTTACAAGAAAAAAACAATAGATTAATCAGAATTTCGAACTTGCTCTAAATAATAGTGTAATAATGCTTCCTACCAAAAATTACATTGATCGGCCAAAAACTAAGAGTGCTATCGCGTTAACAAAGATAATTCTCAAAATATGTACTTTTTCTATAAAAACCATGATTTTACTAGAAAAATACAATAGATTAATCAGAATTTCGAACTCGCTCTAAATAATAGTGTAATAATGCTTCCTACCAAAAATTATGTTGATCGGCCAAAAAGTAAGAGCGTTATCGTGTTAACGAAGATAGGCTAACATACGTCCGCCTTTCACCAAAATATAAGCCGACTGCAACTTCGTTGCAACTCAGCTAATAAATAAATGTTCATAAAACATTTTATTTTAGGCATTTCATCTTGGTACCCCACCCCCCTCCTTTGATATTAAGATGTTATTCATACTTACACAATTTGTTGAAAGACTGGTAAAGCATTAGATAAGAGTTCTTTAGATGAATGGTGATCTTCTATTATCTTACATAACAATTCCTCCATACTGAATGGTTCCTTTTCTGTGCCATCTAATTTTTGCTGTAAATGTATATTTTAGATAAAAATTTACCTCAATACACAAAAGGGGCTGTCATGGTCGCGATAGTATGGTAGTTGGATTTACAACTATTTGTGTAATCAGTGTCTATCACCACTAAAGTTGTGACTTTGAATCTCGCTCATGGCAAGGTGTATTTGATATAATATTAGGTGATAAAGTTTATCAGTGTCTTGCAACAGGTCAGTGTTTTTCTTCCGGGTACTCCAGTTTCCTCCACCAATAAAACTGACTGCCTTGATATAATTGAAATATTGTTGAAAGAGGTGTTAAACACCATAACCCCCTAACCCTCAATACACAATTTATACATAATAATCCTAATAAAGATTATTTCAAATAGTGTATGTTTTCTGCAGGAAACTTTTCACAAAAAAAACTAGAACTAGGACTAATAACCCCCGCTTCACTCTGACTGTGTCCAAGATTATTGAAAACTAAGTCTACACGGAAAATATATTATTTGTCAAATTATAATATTTAATCACATTCAACAAAAATAAAAACGTCGTAGCATAAAAACTGTAAGAGGAGTTGCACGGACAAACCATGTACCCTTTCAGCCAAATTCACAAATTAAAAAAAATAACTAAGTTCAACAATCTATATTTTTTGGTAAAATTCATGAAAATCAAAATCCTTACAATATGCACATCTTTGATATGAGTACAAATGTTCTGCAATGTAAAAACTTCCTAACTTACAAACTGTAGGAGGAGTTGCGCAGACAAACCATGTACCCTTTTTGCCATATTGACACAAAAATGGCTAAGTTCAACAATCTATATTTTTTGATAAAAATGCACAAAAATCAAAATCCTTACCACATGCACATCTTTGATATATGTACAAACGATCTGCAATATATAAACTTCCTAGCGTAAAAACTGTAGGAGGAGTTGCGCAGACAAACCATGTACCCTTTTAGCCAAATTCACCAAAAAAAGAATAAGTTCAGCCATCTATATTTTTGGTAAAAATTCATGAAAATCAAAATCCTTACCACATGCACATCTTTGATGTATGCACAAACGATCTGCAATATAAAAACTTCTTAGCGTAAAAACTTTAGGAGGAGTTGTGTGGACAAACCATGTATCCTTTTTGCCAAATTCACCAAAAAATTACTAAGTTCAACAATCTATATTTTTTGGTAAAAATGCACAAAAATCAAAATCCTTACCACATGCACATCTTTGATATATGTACAAATGATCTGCAAAATAAAAACTTCCTAGCGTAAAATCTTTAGGAGGAGTTGCACGGACAAACCATGTACCCTTTTTGCCAAATTCACCAAAAAATGACTAAGTTCAACAATCCATATTTTTGGTAAAAATGCACAAAAATCAAAATCCTTACCACATGCACATCTTTGATATATGTACAAATGATCTGCAAAATAAAAACTTCCTTGCAGAAAAACTGTAGGAGTTGCACGGACAAACCATGTACCCTCTATGCAGACAGACAGACAGACAGGGTGAAATCTATATACCCCCCCAAATTTTGTTTGTATAATAACCTGAAATGTTGTTCTTTGTACTCGTATATTAAAAACTTTTTGTGAATCATTCCGAATATTTTTTTTATTTGAACATCAACATAGAGCAATTAATGCAAACCATGCACATATATTCATTGAATTACATGTACTCTAAAAAAAAATTAATTCCTAAAACTTTGTAAAGTTTCCATATCTAATACTTACATTAGAGGCTAATCCTGCAGATAACCAATCAGGAAGAGCATAACAAACAGATTCAGCAATCATGTTACCACAGCAGACATTGGCTGAGTAGCATTGGGGAAATATAACAACAAATTCTCTTGGTTTTTGAACACATCTGCTTACTGATACACCTTTCTTGGTCAATTCTGTTGGCGAAATCTGGTTAAAAAAATAAAGAAAAAAATATCATTATCAACATTTTATTAAATCTAAAATAAAAATAAAATAATAATACATGTTTTTATTTGTTAACAATTAATCAGATAGCAATTAGATGATTTCATAGATGAAACCTACAGATTTTAATAAAGATCTATATCTGTAACACCGAAGATACCAAATCTGGCTTTTACTCGATGGGAGAGAGCACCTATTGATGGTGTTGGAGAGCTGATTTGACGCTCTCATATTGGAGAGCTGATTTGAAGCTCTCAACTGACTTTGCACACACTATATTCTCATCCAGCTGGTTCCAAGAGATCACTGATTTCTTGAAGAATGAGTAGGTATCATATTAAAGAGAAGACATCAGCCATTCTATTTTTTTTTTTTAAATCCTATATAATTTCATGATTGCATATTCATCCTATTAAGCATGCTAAACCATAATATTAATTATTATCTTCAAATTGGACATTTTCCCTTTGATGCATTCTGCTGATAAAGTCTGGATTATTGAACTGACCTTGATCTACAATAATATTAGGTCCGTTCGCAACTCACATGTGCAAATTTATCGGTCAATCTGACGTAAACCACATTGTGATGTCACCGATAAAAACAAAAACATCAGTTCTGAAGGACTTGACAGACATAATCACAAATATCCCAGCTCATCCTATCGGATTTGCTGAGATACTAGTGATAATGTCTGTCTCGACCTTCAAAAATGACGTTATTCTATATTTAGTACTTACCATAAGAGAATTAGGCTTTAATACTCCATCCTCATTAAGGAATGACTTCACAGCGGAATGAAATTTAGAATTTTCTTGCTTTGGCACAGCATACCTGTCAGGAAGAGAAATGTTACAATTATCATAGAAATATATGATGTAGAATTGGATAGATGTAGGAACATTTCCTCATAGTTTTTGGAGTATTAAAAAAACCACTCATGGTTAGTTTAATGTGATAGGAAGTTAGTTATAGGGCATTGTGTGATAAAGTTTGTCAATGACTTGAGGCAGATTGGTGGTTTTCTCCGGGTACTATGACCTGCCCTCTTACATCAATTTGTAAACAAATAAATCTTTATTTAAATAAAACCTGTCTCCAATTATACATGGTGCCATTATTTTAAATGAAAATACACAAAAAATTAAAGGTTTAGGTTTAGGTTTATGGTGCTTAATGCCACTTTCAATAATATTTCAGTTCTATAGTGGCGGTCAGTTTTATTGGTGGAGGAAAACGGGAGTACCCGGAGAAAACCACTGATCTGTCGCAAGTCATTGACAAACTTCATCACTTAATGTTGTATCGAGTATACCTTGCCATGAACAGGTTTCAAACTCACGTAAATCCAACTACCATATGTTCATGACCACGACGACCCTGCAAAAAATTAAATATAAAGATTTTAAAAACAAATTTGAGTGAACTTTGTCAACTTACCACAGTACATCAGAACCAGAATGTAAATATTGAACAAACGGCAGGAGTTGTGTTGATGTAGACCAACAGGAGGTACTGTACAACATTCCTATATGTAACACTGGTATTGTCACACCTGCAGAAATAAATATTATTATATTAACGGATTAAAAAACTTTTCAGTCTAATTAAATTTTATTGCCACTTTAAATTTGTACATTTCAATAAAAGTTATTTAACGAGCCCATGTATATTTTTAGAATAAAATTTCTGCAATTGTATAAAAAATGCTTCTAAAAATTTCTGTTATATTGTTCATACTGCATTTTCAAGCTGTAAACAAACAAACAAACAAACAAACTATAAATGTTTACAAAAATTTGTGTAATTAAATATCATTATGTTCAATTGTGTATTTTGAAATATATGTAATGGGAGAAGACTGTCTAAGTTGTTTAACTTGTGTCTTATCCTTTTGTCTTTTTGAACAATAAAATATGTTTAAAGTAAACAAACAAACAAAAACATTTGGTCTTGGCCTTTCCAAATACAGTGTAACGTAGTTTAAACTGATACAAGAAATGTAGATAAAGGTTAGGGATCGGGTAATATTGTTTAACATCACTTTCAACAAAATTTCAATTATGTAGTGGCAGTAAGTTTTATTGGTAGAAGAAACCAGAGTACCCAGAGAAAACCATCGACAAATCACTAACAAACTTCATCACATAACGTTGTATCAAGTACACCACGCAATGAGCATCAGCTGATACAGGAAACATAGATAAAACAACAAAATCAATATATAGTTAGACTAGAGGCTCAGCTCACTGAGCCTGTATCGCTCACCTGACAATAGAATGATACTGAAGCAAATTTCAAAGGGAGATAATCATTACCTTAACTGTTTTCTATATATATGCATAAAAGATAATGTCTTTGGGCCAGATGAGCTAAAAAATTATGAAAAAAGGGCAATAACTCCTAGGTGGGTAATAAGATTTATTTCAAAATTGCAGGGCATGTAGATCTTGACAAGCTGAACATGTTTTCAGTTTACATTTAACATCTATCTCTTATAATTTTTGAAATATAAGACGAAAAGTATTAAAATAAAAAAAAAAATTGATGAAAAAAGTCCAATAACTTAAAAATGGGTAATGGGATATACTTCAAAATTGCAGGGTAGGTAGATCTTGCCATGCTGAACATTTTTGCAATTTAAACTTAACATCTATCTCTTATAGTTTTTGAAATATAAGACGAACAGTATTAAAATTTGAAAATTTTTATGAAAAAAGGGCAATAACTCCAAAATGGGTACTGGCATTTACTTCAAAATTGCAGTGTAGGTAGATCTGGACATGCTGCACATTTTTGCAATTTAAACTTAATATCTCTCTCTTATAGTTTTTGAAATATAAGACGAACAGTATTAAAATTTTTAAAATTTGATGAAAAAAGGGCAACAACTCCAAAATGGGTAATGGGATATACTGCAAAATTGCAGGGTAGGTAGATCTTGCCATGATGCACATTTTTGCAATTTAAACTTAACATCTATCTCTTATAGTTTTTGAAATAAAGCACGAAAAGTATTAAAATTTTAAAAAACTTGATGAAAAAAGGGCAATAACTTCAAAATGGGTAATGGGATTTACTTCAAAATTGCAGTGTAGGTAGATCTTGACATGATGCACATTTTTGCAATTTAAACTTAACATCTATCTCTTATAGTTTTTGAAATAAAGGAAGAAAAATATTAACATTTTGAAAATTTGATGAAAAAAGGGCAATAACTCCAAGATGGGTAATCAGATTTACTTCAAAATTGCAGGGTAGGTAGATCTTGCTGTGCTGATCATTTTTACCCCATGTCAGAATTTTGATATTATTAACGGTTTTTGAGTTATTACCCAAAAACCTGCAATTTTACCATATGTTCTATTTTTAGTAACAGCAGCCATGTTTGTTGGCCGAATGGAAAAAAATGAGGAAGTTTTATAGAGGATCTTACATAGATGCTTCCTGCCAAGTTTGGCTCCATTTGGCCAAGCAGTTTCAGAGGAGAAGATTTGTTTAACATTAGCCAATCAGAAACAAGAATTGCCCTTGGCGGCCATATTTGTTGGCGGAATGGGACGAAATGAAGAAACTTTATAGAGGACCTTATATAGATGTTTTCTGCCAAGTTTGGTTCCATTTTGGCCAAGTTGTTTCAGAGGAGTAGATTAAAATATGAAAAAGTTAACGGACGGACGCCAAGTGATGGCAATACCTCACATGACCCTTTGGGTCAGGTGAGCTAAAAACAAACCTTATATAATTTTTAACTTATGGGTGATGAGTAGAGAGTGTGAAATGTGATCAGCCGTGAGCCACCATCAATAAATAATAGTAATTGTACTTGTGTATTAAAATAGTCAAACCTGTATTAAGAGGTCACATGTAAGACAAAGAAAATGTGGCCTTATAAGACAGGTCACCTCTTAAAAGAGGTTTAATTCATATTAAATTTTCTAGGGGGGTTAAAGTTATGGTGCTTAATGCCACTTTCAACAATATATCAGTTATATCGTGGCGGTCAGTTTTATTGGTGGAGGAAACAGGACAAGTAAAGGTGACCTTTAAGTACAGGTGACTGCACAGGCAAGTTTTTTTTAGTGTGAACTAATTTCTGAAAGTACTGGATATATATTCTACCTTGTAATGGTCCCAGGTATTGTAGAACAGAGCCAGGCTTCTGATGTAACTTGTTCAAATTCCATGGATTTCTACAATGTAAGTTAAAAGTTTATATAATAAGATTAGAAGTTCAGCTAATAGAACACACCGCCACAGATATGAAATAAAGTACTGTAGTACCACTGGAATGTCAAATAAAGTACTGTAGTACCACTGGAATGTCAAATAAAGTACTGTAGTACCACTGGAATGTCAGGCCTTTCAATATGGGCGGTACCAGGTACTTTTACGAGCCTAAAATGGTCTTTGGTACCACCTGAATTGAAAGAGTGTTGTATACACGGGTGATTTGCTACATCACACGCACGGATACTTGAACATCGCCTCGAGGTAGGTTTATGCAGTTGTACAATTAAAAAAAAGGAAAACTAACAAAACCAAGTAGTTCACCGAAGGGCCTACATATCAGACTTCATTGTTAGCATACATTCATTGCGGGGAAACACTTCTGTATAGTTAAAATTCCGGGCAAGGTTTTCCACGCAATGAATGTATGTATGCTAACAATGAAGTCTGATATGTGGGCCCTTCGGTAAACTACTTGGTTTTGTTAGTTTTCCTTTTTTAAAATTGTACAACTGCATAAACCTACCTCGAGGTGATGTTCAAGTATCCATGCGTGTGACATAGCAAACCACCCGTGTGCATAAGACATTCATGAAAATTGTTCGAATTTTAATAAAATGTATCGCTTATGAAGTGAAGTACTGGCACAATTGAAAAATATTGAAAGTACAGGGTAATTTTCATTCAATATGGTACTTTTAATTTTTTTTTTAAATATGACGCACAGTATTCCAATATATAGTGCTGGACAAAGCTATGTTGCTTTTACATACACAGATCAACAGAACAAAATTTTTGGGACTTTGTGAGAACTTGATGTATTCAAATTATCAGTGTTGCCGGTAGACAGAAGTAAGTTTTTAAAAACAAGTTCTAAAAGTTATTTTTAGTGAGTGATTGTTGTTTAATGCCAACTCAGCATTTTCAGCTATATCATGGTGAAAACAAGTTAATTTTCAATGAGATGATGATAAGATCCACTTTGTACTAGACCAACACGCATAGTTGGATTTTTATAGCTCACTGAAACAACAGTCTGCGAATAGACATGTCGCCACAATTGGACAAACCCTGATTCTGAGCCAGCCAGTCTTTGTTCTTTCTCTGTAATGCTGCATGCTTAGCAGAAAAGCAACACATACAAATGTTCTTGTCTAAGGTTTAACCCGACCTTGGCTTAAACCCACGACCTACTGCACTTCAGGTGAGTACGCTAACCATTTCACCACCGATGCGGTTGCTATTTTTTAAGTTTTAAACAACATCTACATGTATATATACTGGTATAAAGAAGATAATATCATGGTCACAGACTATAGGTGATTTTTCAATCGACCAATCATTGACAAGCCTACAACATAGCAGCTTTATGAAAAAAGTAGAGAGATTCCAAATGTGAATGGAAAAAAAATATGACTCCATACAGGATTTTGTTAGATGATTGTGGATTGCTGGAATAAAAAATATTTAAAAAAGATATCACAACTAGAAAACTGAATGCCCCCGTCTCAACCTTATCCACCTCAACCCCCCCTCACCCCAATTCCAATTTACTACCTTAACTTTTGGATTGGTTCTGAGGAATGTGTAGGGGTATAGTGCAAAGAAAACGTCTTGAAGAGCCAAAATGGATTTTCAATATAGCTTAATTTGAAGGAATGGTATATTATTCATCGGGTATGATATAGAAAACTTATGTATAGACTTTAAAAGGGGTTTGTGTCTGAAAGACACATACAATGTCCCCGCGGTTATAATTGCAAAAGGGTAAACCAATGTTTTGCTTATTCAGCATCAAGCAGAAATGACTGAAATAAATGAATTTGTACCTAACAATGTGATGTTTGATTGATTGATTGATTGATTGATTGAATGGGGTTTAATGCCATTTTCAGCAGTATTTCAGCCATATCGTGGCAGTCAGTTTTAGTAGCGGAGGAAGCCGGAGTGCCCGGAGGGAGCCGCAAGTATAAGGAGCGTTGTTTACACGTTAACAGGTTTCAGTGGCTAAGTTCATATAAGCATAATTTTGTAAAATATTGTTGATAATCAAAATCCATATAATATGCACACCTTCAGTGTTGGTACTAACTGTCTACAAAATATAAAAGGTCTAGCTCAAAAACTTTAGGAGGAGTTATCCAGAAAAACCATATATCCTATATGGATTTAGCAAAATCTGTCCAAGTTCATGCATCCATAATTTTGTAAAAAATTGTTCAAAGTCAAAATCCATAAAATATGCACACCTTCAGTGTAAGTACTAACTGTCTACAAAATATCAAAGGTCTAGCTCAAAAACTGTAGGAGAAGTTAGCCGGACAAACCATATATCCTATATCATATAGTATATGGGAGCATAAATGAAAAGTCCAACTACCTGTCATTTTGAGAATATTTGATGAGAATCAAAATCATGTGGACATGCACACCTCCATGATGTGTATAAACATCCTACAAAATATTAAAGCTGTAGCTCCAAAACTGTAGGAGGAGTTAGCGGGAAAAACTATGCATACTATAGTGTGACGAACGGAAGGACGGACAGGGGTAAAACAATATGCCCCCCGACCAATAGTCGCGTGGGCATAAAAATCTTATTTCAATTAGATTGGGAATTGTTTGGTAAAAACTTTGATGTGATGACTTTACTTCGAGTCTTTCTTAGCTGAGAATCCACTACAGTGATATCTATGGGTGTCTACACTGCCACAATGTACAACTATATGTTTGTCTCTATCTTCTAATATATCCCAGTATTGTTTCTGAAAGAAAACAAAATACACATTATAGATTTATAAGGGTTAGGGAGCTTAATGCCACTTTCAATAATATTTCAGTTATATTGTGGAAGTCAGTTTTATTGGTGGAGGAAACTGGAATACCCATAGAAAACCACAGAACCTTCTGCAAGTCACTGACAAACTTTGTTGTATCAAGTACATCTCACCTAAGTGGAATTCGAACTCGAACTCACAACATTAGTGGTGATAGGCACTCATTGCATAAGTAGTTGAAAATCCAACTACCAAACGATCATGATCACAATGGCCTCTGATTTTCATTGGGAAAGCAGTACAAAAAATTACATCTGCATTTAAATATTCCAGAGTACAGTGAATAAATAAACCGTGTAAAAGGTTTACTAAAAAATAATTTTGTGTACAAACAAAAAGAAAAAAAATTCTCTTGATAGTTTGACAGAATTTCATGTCGTTTAATAATAAGAATTGTCAGAAGAAACTTACCTCTATTCTTTCTGCAGAAAGATTTTCATCTGATAAATAAGCTGTAGCAATATTTTTGGAAATCTTGTTGAATGCTGTCAAGGTCATGTTTTTACCCTTAAAAAAGTGATTATATAGAACATCTTATTAAAATATAAAATGACAAATAGACTTATTATTTACCAATATGCAGATACTTTTTTTTTTAGAAAATTACAGATCCCACATAATTACAATATAATCATGTATAATGAAATGATTATGGTGTTTAATGTCACTTTCAACAATATATTAGTCTTATCATGGCATTATAATGAAATGTAAATTGTTTTGGATTATTGATGAGAAAAGTCATAAATAATATCTTCTAAATACATTTTAAATATTGTTTCATATATTATATAATATCACAGCAGTTATTAATTTTCAGTTATCTATAAAAAAAAATCATAAACAAACCATTTGTGTCAAAGGTCATGGGGATTATTACCTTAACACAACAATGATCCTCTTTCGTTTTCTTCATCAAAACCTCTTTAACCTTCTCCTCTAATTGTTGTCTATCACCGTCAGACATTGCGTCAAATGTGACAAGAAATTTACAGCATGCTTCGTATAACTTACTCCCTCTCTCTGGAATCTGTAACAGAATAAAATAGTAAATGTTAAGGTCAACGACATTTTGCAAAATAAATGTCAAGGTGAAGGACATTTTGTACATCTTTACAGTTACGTTCATACATATTGTGATAATTTAAACATTTTTTATATATAACAAATAAAGTCATGCTATTTTGCTTCTCAAGTACATATATTATACAGGTCATGTTTTTTTCTATATATTTTTTAGGGGGATTACATTGATTTTATACTAATGTCAATAAGATAACATTAATTGAATCCAGTACTGGAAGTAAAGATGAACACATAAGGCCATACAAAGTTAATTTCTTGGTTCTCAGGCACGCCCGCATGTGGAAATTCGTCGCCGCATTGCCGATTTTATTGCCAAAATAGTAAAAAAAAAAATTTAATGCGGTAGCGCTATCCATACGGAAAAACCAACCGCATCCATTTTTCTCTTATATCGCGTGGTCGGTGAAACGCTTTAAAACGCATCATGCTTAAATGAGATTTAAAGCATCGTTATGACAATATATAAATAAAAACGTGTTTCCGTTTGACATTTAGACAAAATGTCAATCGTTTCTGTGCAAATTCGGCACAAATGTTTGCCAGTTTTACCAGGAAACATAATAGGTGGCTTCTCCGAAGCTTGTACCTTATTGGAATTGTTTACGGAGATAAAAAATGGTACGTTGGGACCAGCGGATTGGACGTTTCCATAAAAATTAACCACTTGTGATGTTTCTGGCACCATCGGAAGAAATAAAATTGAAATTTTCAATAAAGTAATGAAAAGATTTATACATTGCCATATTTTTCACAAAAAAAAAGAAGAAAAAATGCCTCCCTCATCACTTTTTACAGCAGTAAAAGGATAAAAAAAAATGCTGCCCTCCCTCATCAATTTTGACAAAAAAGGGCCTGAGAACCAAGTAATTAACTTTGCATGGCCTAAGATGTAATTTATATTGCTTGGAAACTTTGATGGTAGTTTGGTTATTATCTTATAGCAGGGTAGAAGAAAGAACCACTGATACCCCCTTCCCATTTTGATGAAATATTCAGAGTCAAAAAGGGTAATAACTCCTTCATAAATTGTCAGATCTATACACCATTATCTTATGCAATTCTCCATATGGTAATAAGCAAGCATGCAAAGTTTTAAGGAATTCTCTTTTAAAATGTCTTCCCTCAAAAGGGAAGATCTAACAAGCTAGGATTGGATGTTTATGATAATTAAAGAAATATACAGTCAAACCTGTATATAAAGGCCACTCACGGGAACCTGAAAATGTGGCCTTTATCAGCAGTTGACCTTTATATACAGGTTAAAATTATATGCCCTATTCATTAATGGGGAAAAATGAGACTGCCCTTTATATTCAGTGATTTGTTATATATAGGTGCCCTTTAAGGAAGGTTTGAAATTGTTAAATATCGAAAGTTACAGAACAGTGCTTTTATTATTGTACTTCATTCTACAATCAACCTGACAACTCATACAATCCTATCACAAATACGGCGTGGGTTCGCGCCCGGCTTTGTAAATTACAAAAAGGGTGCACTCGACTCGCAGCTGCAAGTGATAAAGTTTACCAGCTGCTTGCCCATGGTCGGTGGTTCACTCCAGGTACTCCGGCTTCTTCCACCATTAAACTTGTTGCCATGATATAGCTGAAATATTGCTGAAAGTGGCATTAAACATAATAAATCAAATCAAAATCACCTACAATCAATGTAAGGTTTAAACACTAATGAGTAGTGGGGTATTTTTTATACATCAGAGTTACACCGATCTTGTTTTACTAACCAAATATACATGCTATGAAACATCTACAAACAGTTTCATTTGTTTTATACAGAAATCAATGCAAAATACTAACACATTTAGGTATTCCCATGATGTCCGCGACTTTATGCCATTTTTTCTTCTCGACAACATTTTGCATGCCTCCCATGTCTTTAATTACTTTTATTAATTTTCCCAAATCCAATTCAATGCCTCCAATCTGTAGAGAAAATAAAGTATTTTTAAACAAATACTAAATAATATATAAACATCCAGTGAAAATGATTTTATATACATTTTGTACATGTAAAATGTAAGTGACTGTGTGCATTTTTTTTTAATGTTTGCTAATATCTGTGTTGAAGTTAGAAATCCAATTATCAAAGGGGCCTTTAAGGGGGAGGGGTTGGGATCCCATTAACTTTGCCACATTTTTGTGCCTGTCCCAAGCCAGTGCCTGGATTTCCAATTACATATGTCATTTCTTTTTTGTGCTTAATAAATTGAGTCGTTCATTTTGTTGATATTGATGAAATTGCTTAAAATTTCTTTCCATAATGTAATAAATCTGCATCAATTGATATGAATTTAAATCAGATTGATTTTGATTGATTTTTTGTGTTTTAATGCCACTTTCAACACTATTTCAGCTATATCATGGCGACCAGTTTTAGTGGTGGAGGAAGCCGGAGTACCCAGAGAGAACCATCGACCATGGGCAAGCAACTGGTAAACTTTATCACTTGCGGTTGCGAGTCGAGTGCACCTTTTTTTGTAATTTTAAATTTAAATCAGCTGGGCAAAAAAAAATGGTGTGAAATTTTAGATCAACCAGATTTAGACTGGAAAAAAGTATATAATCTTCCATTTAAAGTTACTAAGAACACAAAATTACAATGGTTACAATATAGAATCAATCACCATATCTTAGTTACAAACCATTTCCTGTCAAAAGTTACAATAATTGACAATCCTGACTGTACATTTTGTCACACCGAATCAGAAACTGTCCAACATCTTACGTGGAACTGTAATTTTGTAAAGACTTTAATAGAAGAAGTCAATAGATGGTTTCTTTTTCATAATATTAATATAACTCTTAACAAAAGAACTTTTGTTTTTGGAGAAACTTCAAGAGTATGTAAAGGAGATCCACATAATATTATTTATCTTTGTATTAAACAATACATCTACAATGTATAATACAAGATGTTTTAAAAAATCTTTGTCTTTCCAAGCATTACAAGAAAAATTGAAAGATATGTATAATATAGAAAAAATGCTAGCCGTTAGAAACAAAGGTCTTGCCCAATTTAGTCAAACATGGAACATTTATAAAGGTGTACTATATTGATCTTTTTTGTATTCTGTTTACTTTGTTACATTTGAATAAAACATGAATTGGACAGTCTATCATATCATATTGAAAAAAACAACTCACTAATATTAACACCAAAATCACAACTGAAAATTTAGCTTCCCCACTTTCTCCTTAATAATTCTTACACATCTCCTCTTTTCTCTCTTTCATTCTCTTTAAAAAAAAATCCAACAATATACAATATGAATTTATATGATACTTTTGTAAATATAATTTTTTTGAGAACCAATATTGTGTTATGCATATACTTATATAGTATTATATATTTGAGTAATTCAACCTTTATATGATGTATTGTGTTGGAATTTGAAAAATGAAAATTATTTTTTATTTTTTTTTTTAAATAAGCTAATAATATACATGACACTTTATTGAAAGAGAAAGCATAAATTACAACATAATTTGATCTGAATGGAGAAAATTTATTTCAATCTTATACTGACACAGTACAGAAATCAACTTATATTACTCTTACCAAGTAGATTGATTGGTGTTTAACACCAACTTTAACAGTATTTCAGCCATATCGTGGCATGAACAAATTATATAAATTAATTTCCTCAACTAGGAGACCCTTAGAAATAAGACGTGCATAAAATAATCAAATTATATGTATAAATACTTACCAACCAGAAAATGAATTAATCTAGGTGAAAACGAAATAAAACACGTCCAAACTAGACACCCTATTGGGACCAATATTTTTGTTTGGAATAGACAGGTGTTAAGATTATACAGGTTAGAATTACAAAGACACCTGACATTAGGATTAAATTGTATGCTTAACAATAAACACTTACTCTATTCCTTCACTTATACAAAAAACATAATACATGTACAACATTTTAAGTTTTAATATCTGTAAAAGGTGTAAAAACTAAATTCACACTGGGAAGGATTTGAACTCATAACTTAGATGCAGTCCTCACGATGAGCACCGGTCCTCCGGCACAAGATCAGTAAAACTTTGTTTGGATCAGTAAATTTTTCAGTTTTTATTTAGATATTTATATAAATAAATTCAATAATTTGATTCAGACCAGTAAATTCAAATTTTCATTTCGAGGACTGTAGATGATGATAGGTATGCACTTCTTAGGCAGATGAAATACCAACTACCATTCTAACACAGCCACAACATCCACTCTCGCCCCTCTTTCCAAGAAACAAGATTATACTGGGGTTCAAACAAAAAAGATTGATTGAAGTCTTACCAATGGTACTTGTTCAATGATCCCGTGAGATTCTAAATGGTGTTGTATGCATTCCATTTTGTGAGAACTCGGTCCAAATCTGAAATTCACAATCAGAAACTATTAGACATGCAGTCAAACCTGCCTATGTGGTCAACTCTATTAAGCAGTCACCAGTGTTAAAAGGTCACCTTTTTCTTTTCCTATCATGAAAAATTTCATATGAACTGAACTTCCTTTAAGAGGTCACTTTTCTTTGTCTGAATGGTAGCCCCTCAATACAGGTTTGACTATATTTTATTATTTTTAAAACTAGAAGCTCACCTGTGCCTGTATCACTCACCTGGTTATTTATTATGCACAGTAAGTGTTTAGTTAAGTCTAGTTTTTCACATATGAAGTATGGCTTAGCTTAATCTAATGCTAAATGAACATTCATCAGTATAAAACCACATTCCAAATGTAAATTAAACAAGGCTTTAAAAAATCACTTTATTGTGTCAAAATTACAGAAGGAAACTGTCAATAAAAAATGTACATCTTTATTGCTTCTCAGGGGACCTTGTTCTAAGACATGACCCCTACCTGCCAAGTAACCCGTTTTCGTGGGGTCACACCCGGAAATCGAGCTTGTCACCCTCATTTCCCTGAACCCCGTCGGGACACGAATTTCACTACGATGACCCGGAATCACCCGGAATTGGTCCAGATATTAGAAATATTTATTTATTTGGAAAATACCGGGATTTTACCTATCGAAAGGACAACAATCCGAATGGTCAACTACAATCAACAACAATATACCTTCGATGTAAGTAATTAGCGATGATTGGGTCTTTTACAATAAAGTTTTAATCCCTTTGTGGAAAGTTTGAGTTGATGACATTTTTTTTGGAACAAAAAGATTTGGTGTTCTTTCAAAACTTGCAAAAACTTTATTAGTATTACCAAACAGTAATGCTGATTCTGAAAGAGCTTTTTCAATCATTAAGAAGATACACACTGAATTCAGATCAGATTTGAACAATGACACCATATGTGGGTTACTGAGTTGTAAATTCAATAAAAATCAATGTTGTTATGAATATCAACCATCTGCTTCTGTTCTAAAATCTGCAAAGAGTGCAACTAGTGATTATGACCAGAGCTTAGAGTCTATGACATAGTTTATTGATACAGCTGTTTATTTGTACATACATATGATCATTAATAATACATATTAAACTAGATATGATATCATACGATTTACAATAATTATGGCCGAAAATGTCGTTACACGTTATGACCCTCATTTTCATTTAGGAATGAGGGTCATGACCCTGATTTGGTGTTTCAGAGGTTGGCAGGTATGCATGACCTTGTACTTAGTTATATGCTATCGTTTATACACAAACCAAAGGGAGACAAATGAAACACAAACAAGAAAATATATTTACAGTATCATATAAGGGTTGTACCATTATAACTAAATGACATCAAGGGATCACATTTTCAAATAACTTCCATGGGTGGGTGTCTAAAACATTTTTACAGAGCAAAACTATAGCAGCAAAAGTAAAATTACCTTCCCTGTGTGATTTTTATTGTTTGTTTATATCTGTATTGCTGCTGGAGATCCAATTATGAAGATGAGAAGGGTTGGGATCCCATTAACAGGTTTAACCCTGCCATAATTTTTGTGCCTGTCCCAAGCCAGGACCTTGACTTCCAATGTTGTGATCTTATTTGTGTTCAATGATATTGAGGTGAGAAGAGATTATTTGTTTCGTTGATATTGGTGGATTTGTTGACTATCACTGTTTAAACTTCTATTCATAATGCTAAAGTGGAACAGTCCTAACCTTTGTAAACTAGACAATGGTATTTTTAATGTACAAGTACACAGAAAAAAAAAAAAAGACCTAGTGTCCATGACTTATCACTGAGTTTGTAACTAGATTAACACGACGGGTGCCACTAGTGGAGCAGGAACTGCTTACTTTTCCAGAGCATCTGAGTTCACCCCCATTTTTTAGTGGGGTTCGTGTTACTCGATCTTTAGTTTTATGTGTATGTTTTGTAGATCGTTGTTTGTCCTTTTTCTTTTGTGTATTGTGTTGTCTGTCCTTTTTCGATTTACGGATTCTGATCACACCTTTGGTATCTCCATACTCTTCTTCTAAATGGTGAATGAACTGTAATATTTACCTCTGATATAATTTATTTACAACTTGTCTTTGTGTCACAAATCTAATATCTTCATTGATCTTTCCTTCAACCTACAAATAAAAACTAACATGTACATCAATCTCTATACGGCTATAGCACTGTGTCAGTCTTCGCGCTAACCCACTTGCCGAAGCCTGGGTAAAGTAAAAGTTGATTCGGACAAGTGAAAATTATGAAAGAATTTGTTTGAATAAATATAATTTTGTTTTCTAAATTTGGCTTTCGGGTAAGTAGGTGAAAAAAATTAAGGCAAAGACTGCTGTGCATTATTGTGTCTCCTACAGATGACACCATTTTTATTTGTTATATAGTATGAATGGAAAATTCCTTTGAACTGAAATGGAATAATTTTTCAGAAAGTCATTAACAAAATATGCAACGATTCAACTGGATTTCTATAAAAACAATATCACCCATTTACAAACATATCACCTAGGAGACACAGGGTGATTTGCACTTCGCTTTTGAATATTAGGAAAGAGAAGACAACCTGGCCTTCACAAGGCAAAGTCCACCTGAGTTTCTCAAGTAGCGTGAGCTGTGGATATTTACAAGAAGAGTTTCAGAAAAGTTGTCTTTCATGTTCATTTACAGACAGCCACGTCATTCATTTTTCAAGATACAAAATGTATTTCAAACTACTGCATGGGCGTGGTAAATAGGTTGTGGATCATAGTTTGCTACTTGTGGCTTTACCAATTCAGACAAGAAGCAAAGAATACCACTGGACTGCATGCTACATGTAATAGGGCCCATTTCAAACTCATTTTAGGGTATGAGTAATGCTCATTATTGAAGACCCTTCTGTGAATATGAAATGTAGAACAGCAATGAAAGTACTGCTACTTTACTTTAATTTGTGACTAAGTCTAATGTTGGGTAGTCTTTTTTCACCACGATAGATCTGAAACATTGTTGAAAGTGGCATTAAACACCATAACACTAACACTGGATAGTCTTTTATGTACATTTACATCCATATCCTTTCTAAATAAATGTCTATAATTTGCTACTCATTTTGTTCAAACTGCATCACGTTACCTTCCAGTTTTCTGGAGGCACTATTTTACACATGCCATGCGCTCCAGCCATAGATGAGACAGTTCTTAGATATTTGATTGGATCTGAGAATTCTTCTTCAGAGGGGTAGTATGTTGGCACATCAATAATTGAAGCTTTATCAGAGGAACTTGGAAATGGTTCCAGTTTGATTGTTTTTACAGGTTCTGTCTTTGCTTCTGTTGGCTTTTTACCTGTTAAAAGAAAAAAGTTTGTTTAATTTTGAAAGACACTGTTTTACTTTAGCTTCCATCAAAAGTATACAGGGGGGTATAGCTCAAAGTTCATCAAAGTAATATTATTACTGTAATCAAATTTGAATTTGTCCTATTTATTGTAGTAAAAAGTATTGTGTAAATTTCTTTAAATATTAGGCAAAGGAAATAATAATTATCTAAAATGAATATAGTATACTCTGTACTATAATGATTTGATTGATTTTTGGTGTTTTAACGCCACATTCAACAATATTTCAGCTATATTATGGCAACCAGTTTTAGTGGTAGAGGAAGCCAGAGTATCCAGAGAGAACCACCGACCATGGGCAAGCAACTGGTAAACTTTTTCACTTGCGGCTGCGAGTCGTGTGCACCCTTTTTTGTAATTTACAAAGCCGGGCGTGAACCCACGCAGTATTGGTGATAGGCTTGTATGAGTTGTTAGATCCAACGACCTAGCTCATTGAGCCACCCGGCCCCCTACTTTGTACTATATATATTATCAATAATGATATAGATAAACTCTCTTCCACTGATATGACCCCCACGATATAACTGAATTATTGTTAAAAGTTGTGTTAAACGCCATAAACCTTAACCTATAGATCAACTCACCAGGACTTCTTCCTTTCTTTCTTACCACAGGATTGTCTTGCATCGTTTCTGTTACTGGATTTTTATCACATTGTATACTTTCTTCTTTGTGGAGATCAAGACTGTATTCATTCATTTTGACCCGTTTTTCTTTTCTCTCCTTTTTCCTGGCAATAATTTCAGACAAAGTTTTCTTTTTTCGTTCTATTTTTTCACATTTTAATTTTTTTAACTTCTTTAATTTTTGTGTCACAAACATATTTGCAGGCGACAAATTTAAATCCGGCTGTTGCCTTGACGATGCTCTTGTACTTATTCTAGGAGATTCATTGTTTTTATTTGCACTTTTCCCTTTAGTCTCACATTTTGATGTCTTATATTGTCTCCGAACATTTTCTTTTAACTTCGGTTTTCTGGATTTCATTTCTTTTTTAAATAGTCTGCTTTGTTTAATCGGAACTTTAAGACTTATTTCATCATCAACATCAATAATATTTTCCATTTTACGTTTTCTTCTTTCAGGTTCAAATATAGGTGTTGGAGACTTAGAATCGGGGCTTTCGTCCAAATCCTCTGTTTCTACATATAAACATAAATCACTATGCCTCGCCTTTCTAGGGGGTAGTCTTGACGCAATAAAGTCATCGCTCTTTTTTCTTTTCTCGACAGTTGCGGTTCTTTTCAGACGGCTTCTAATTTTCTTTGTTATTAATCGGTCTTTCGGTGTTCTCTATTAACAATATAAAAGTTTTTATTTTTATATATTTAGAAATATTAATCTAAGGCTCGACAATTAATTTATTACCGGTATTTCGTTACATTTCCTACATAACCAACATACAGCTTGCTTGTACAGACAAACCTGCATAAGAGGTCACCTCTATTAAGCAGCCACCCGTATTAAAAGGTCACATTTTCCCTGTCCCATCATAGAAAATTTCATATGAATTGAACCTCTTTTAAGAGGTCACCTGTTTTAAATGACCACTTTTTCTTTGTCCTAAAGGTGACCTCTTAATACAGGTTTGACTGCATTTTCAGAACTCAAAGGTGCCATAGAATTAACCTCACATTCAACAAACCTTTGAGGGAAGTGTGGTACATAAATAGACTTAGTTTCTACAGCTTGCAGGGATGTCTGCTAGTTGTGCTGATGATAAAAACAAAATATGAAGAACAAGTGTTATATGGAATGTAAATGGCTGTTCTATTTGGCAGAATGTCATAATTCCTGCATACATAAGATCTATTTAGCTGTTTATTATCTATTACAACCATCATAATCCATTGTAATATCTTCTTTTACTTCAGGCATTTAAAAATTCCATCCATATCCTGATCCCAGTGTCACCTTATTTACCTTCTGTCGTGAGGGGGGTAGAGTTATTGTGTGAATAAGATTTCTGCTTTATAGGTGATATCATGGCGGTCAGTTTTATTGGTGGAGGATATCAGAGTACTGGGAGAAAACCACTGACAAACTTTATCATATAATGTTGTATCGAGTACACATCGCCATGAATGGGGTTAAAACTCGCAACTTTAGTGATGATAGGCACTGATTGCATAGGTAGTTGTAAATCCAACTACCATATGATCACAACCAGGTCAACACCTTGGGGGTGATATGCTTGTTCTTGTCATGAACAAAGCTAAAAAAACTGCTCACTGTTGTTAATCAACAATCAATCAATCACCATAGCTTACTGGTAACAGAATGAGACAAAATTATCATACTGAATCTAAACACAAAAGTCAACAAATCACTGACAAAAGTCTGACAGTTATATTCAAATGCATCTGTTGTTACAGAGTTTATCTTAGGTAAGAAAACCCTTAGACCTGTGAAAAACTTGCTCATAAACTTGGGAGGACTATAGGTAGATAGTTATTGTTTTAAACAAACCTACATGGGAGGTTACCATTACATGTTTTACAGATACGCAGCATAATGCCATGTGTATTTTCAAAGAATCATAATTGTTTCGGTGCTCAGCTCGAGTGGGGTAAAGTCATGTGTTTGATAACAGGTTGGTCAAACCAAAAACTATAATGTTCATATTTCCTGCTTCTCCATTAAGAGATGCAGAATTCAGCTTGAAAAGCAAAGACTGGGTCAGAATCAGGATAATGTGTCTGAGTGAAGTGATGTGAAAATCCAACTAGGTGTGTTGGCCTAGTTTAAAACAGACATCAGCATCATCTCATAAAAAAATAATTGGTTCTTGTCACGATATAGCTGGAAAATTGCTCACATGGCATTAAAGAACAATCGCTCACTAACTCGAAGAATCAGAAATTTACAGAGTACCAACGCCATAATTTTTCATGAGGCAAATATAAACTGTGGTCATGAAGCTTTGGCTTGTTTTCCTAATCCAACAAAGTTTGAGTTTTCTTGAAGAATTACAAAGAAAACCTGAAAACAATGTACTCAAATTCTACAATTATTTTGTTAATGATAGAGACCAAATAAACCTCTATCAATTATTTCAATATTCTACAGTGTTTAACACTGTATAGATGGGCTTACAAGAAAACAATATTTACTTCTTATTTTCATAATCAACTTCCAAACAAGTGTCGAATTCAAAGAAAAAGTACAAAAATTCACAATAACAACATAATTCAAAGAATATCATACTCGATACACAGAAAATCATAAACAAAATGATAACTATATGCAAAACATGCACTGCAGCATACCATATTACAAACTTTACAGCATCAAAAACATGTAAAAAATCTTAAACAAAATATAGAAAAAATAATATGTCTCTATTATGAGGCAAAAATAAAGAAAAAAAATTGATATTTTTTGTTTACAAATCTTTTGACAAATAAAGCACTGAAAGTAAACAAGCTGTAATACATTTTCTATATACAAATGAAAGAAAAGTGTGAGATCATAGTGGTGAGCTATCAAGAGTATGCCTCTTGTTTGATAATAAATGTCTCTGAACTCTAAAGTATGAAATAAATTTTCTATAAATACATTGATGACTGTGGTCTATGTAAAAAACCATCATCATGACCTTAAAAAGCTGCAAAATAGCAATATCTATCCTTTTTATACTTATTATTCAGTCCTCTTGTATACCTGTCAAATACTGTGTATATATACAACATACAATTGACAACAAAATTATGAAATGAAATGACAAAAATAAATTTTGAATATAAAAATCATGTGCAGTATTAACTTTCAATGTCACAAACACAGTTATTTTACTGTAAATATTGAAATGATTGCAGGGTTTTATGTCCAACACTGAGAAAATGTCCCTCAAAATTAAACTGCAAAGAAACACATCTCATATCATACATATCTACATTGTACAAACATCTTAGTGCAAAAAGTCTATAAGGTGAAATATTTGGATCAAAATCGCCAGCATTCTAAAATATCATGCACTAAATTTTTAATAGAAAAAAAAAGATTATACAGAAAAGCAAGCAAATATAATGGAAGCAAAGAATATACAGTATGCATGTTATATTGACAAACGTCATTCATTTTTTTCAAAATACAGTAGCCCCCCCTCCTTCTGCATTGAAAAAGAGGACTTATAAGAGGGGTGGACTCTCTTGATGAGGACAATTTAGTACTATCTCAGTGCATCTGAAATTTGGGCTGAAAAGAGGGGTGGTTTTTAGAGAAAGCAGTCTTATAAGAGAAGAACTACTGTACACGTAATTATCGAAATATATTTTTGAATGAAATTTTACCACAGCAATGAACAACTGTTACATCATGTAAATATAAGATTTGAATAAAAATCATGACAGAATATACATATTTAGTGCATATAGGTTGACATAATGGTTGGAGGTAGATTTAAAGTTTTGCTCTCAGTTCCGTACGTCCTGACATTAACATTATTAAGTGACCCTTGATTTTTTCCATTTTCAAGTGACCCCTGATTACCATCTTCAAGTGAACCCTGATTACTATTATCAACTAATCCCTGACTACCATTATCAAGTAATCCCTGACTACCATTATCAAGCAATCCCCGATTACCATTACCAAGTGATCCCCGATTAGCATTACCATCTACTGACCTATGGAAGTCATTGTTATTATTAGTGCTCACTACACTTCCATCACCATGACAACAGTGATCTATACTACATCTAATGCTACAACTAATGCTACTGTTATTACATGATACACTGCTATGACAACAACTGGAGCTATGGTAACAGATGCTATGGTTACAAGATTTTGAAGCGGGAGATTCAAACTGAGCATGTTCAACCTGGCGCATGGCTTTGATCAATGAGTAAGGAGGAGGAGGTTTTGGAACAATACAGGTACTTGCTTTAATTGGAAAGTCTTTACATTTCACATGTATGGGTTTACTCAATTTAACATGTGTGGTGGAACTGCTCTGTGTCTCATTCTCATTTTCAGGCATGAATTGTGAACTGGTGTTTGCTTTGTTTGTATCATAATCCTTAGTTATCGGTAAATTATTGATTCCATCTGACATTTTGTCTTGGCACTGCTGACTTATGATATCAGAGTGTAAATTGCCATAAAATACAGAATTGCTCCTTTCATCTAAAATGGTTATTTCACTTAGGTTGCTACATATTGAGGAACTTGGTGTAGATATTTCTGACACATTCACTCCTTCATAGATGATCTGTGAGTCGCTTGCTATCTGTTTAGCATCACCAAGACCGGTTTTAGGTTTGTTATTATTTTCATCATCAATTTCACTCTTTTTCAGATTGACAGGGTTTTTGTTTTTGAAGGAGTTTTCTTGTTTGTTTCTTTCATTACTTTTGCTAATAATAGTCGATAGTTCTTTATTCTTAAGTAACATTTCATCTTCAACAAAGGTAGTTTCATTTACAGGTACTTCTTCGGTGAAAGTAGTAATGCTTTCTGTTGATTCAGCAATTTTTGAAGCTGAGCAAGAATCATTTATAACTATAGAATGAAGATTTTCAATGGAACTTTTCCCCTGTTGAGCATCAACATTGGTTGCCATAGCAATATTTAAAGTAGTTTTAGTAGGATTACATGCAGAGCAATCAGACATATTACAAGAACAGACATATGTATCCATGATAACCACATCTACATCATTCGAGAACTTTACCTTTTTGGGATGTAAACTTTCATCTGGTTCATCGCTAAACAAACTTTTCTTTCTAGATCTTTTTTCAAGTGTTGCTAATGTAGCCACTGCTTTCTTTTTCATCCTTATTCTGTCCGACTTCGCCATTTTAGCTGGACTAACTTTAGGGGACAATTTAGACGGTGACTTCCTCTTCCCAGGAGATGACTGAGCACCTTTAACAGGAGTAACATCTAAACTTTTACCAAATGCAGTCCTCTGCGAGTTCTTTGTATGTCTTGTTCGTGTGGCCAGTCCTCGTGCTATTTCAGGAGTCCCAGCACTTGCCCTGGCAGCTTTCTTGATAGGGGTCATGAAGTTCTTCATCTGAAATATTGCATAAAAAAAAACTTTAATATACTGTACATTTCTCTTACCTATGAAGGTCACTCTCATAAGTGGTTCAATTGAGACATTCAAGGCTGTTATCCATCAATGGCAATATAAATTTCATCAAGACTAACATAATTTTAAACCTTTTCAATTATTGTGTGTAACATCTGCCATTATCTTCAACATGCTGGTTTTTATTTGATGGTGTTTAATGCCACTTTCAACAATATTTCAGTTATATCGTGGTAGTCAGTTTTATTGGTGGAGGAAACTGGAGGACAAGGAGAAAACCACCGATCTGTTGCAAGTCACTGACAAACTTTTATCACATAATGTTGTACACCTCACCCTGATCGAGATTCGAACTCACAACATCAGTGGTGATAGGCACTGATTGCATAGGCAGTTGTAAATCCAACTACCATACAATCACGGCCACGACGGCCCCACTATTATTTGGTAGAAGTAAAGGTACACTTATGAATAATACAGTGAAACATGTCTAAACGAAACTCTGAATAAACTTGAATCGTGAATAAACCAATCTTTGAATAAAGTCCCAATGTAGGACATTTATGTTTATTTAATCTGTATAAAACTAACACTTGTATTCTGACATAAAATTTGGTCCCAAGGAGATCTGGTTCAGACAGGTTTCACTAGTGCTGTACATACATGTACAAGCATTTTTATTTGGTCCAATGAAGGCAAGATAAAATTTGCCATGGTTATTGTGTTTAATGCCACTTTCAAGAATATTTCAGTTATATCGTGGCAGTCGTCAAATTTATTTGTGGAGGAAACCGGAGTACCAGGAGAAAATCACCGACCTGCCACAAGTCACTGACAAACTTAATCAACTAATGTTGTATCGAGTACACCTCGCCATGAGTGGCATTTGAACATGTAACTTTAGTGGTGATAGGCACTGATTGCATAGGTAGTTGTAAATCCAACTACCATACTATCATGACCATGAGGGCCCCTTAAATGTGTCATGAGCAAGAAATAAAAGGTGAAAAATGATTGATAAAACTCACAGGTGTGATAGGACAGAAACCATCATCTTGACTAACACTCGTACTTGATGATGAAGGAGAACTTTCTCTAGCAGACGATCCTGGACGACGACCATTAGAGGGGGTTGCTGGGTAACTGGAGTCTGTACCGTTTGAATCCTCACGAGAAAAGTTGTACATGTCTAAATGAGGAGGCAAAGCATGGGTACCTAAAATAAACAGGAACACACATGAATACATGAAGCACAAAATGAGCGATTGAGTTTTTAACACTATGTCAAAACATTTTCAGCTGTATCATGGCGAGAACAAGTCATTTTTGTTGAGATGGAGATGATTTCGGCTTTGTTCTTGACCAACACTCTTACTGATTTTCAGCTCAGTCTCATCTGCTTCAAAGGTCGTCATCAGTGTCAGCGCCACTTGTAAGTTGTAATAAACTCTTTTCGCATTTTGATATTCTTCTTCCAAAACCAACTGGTCAGTTAAAACCGAAATGAATAAATAGCTAATACTATAAATGGGTTGCAAAAGCTGGAACTTTAATATTTGAAAATTTTACTATCCAAAGTGGAAAAATATCATAATCCACTGGTAACAGAAGGAAAATCTGTTTCTCATATGAACAAAAAGTCAAAAACATTTTAAGGTGTTAATTTCCGTCATTAAGAGCCGTCGAAAGGAAATTGACAGGAATTCTCCTGCAGAAATTTAATCACTGTGGTCATCAATAATATTACAAAAATTTAACCAACTGGTTAAATAAAAGAAATGTTTTTGTTGATCAATGAAAGCATATTAACCTCAGACTTCGACCTCTGTCAATATATACATGAACTTTATTGGGTTGATAAAATAATATATTGACCTCTTCATAATGTCAATATACATTTTGTACCATATTTCGTTTGTATTGGGGTAAATATATTTCTTAATTAACATGATTCACACCAAGTATGAGGTATACAATATAACATTTACATAAAATCCTTTAGATGTGATATTTTATATTAGTACGTGTGAATTGACTTGTAATGAATTTGTTTACAATTCCTTAAGGTCAATGGGGGCCATTGTGGTCGTGAGCATATGACTAATCCTGATCGATTTATAGTAAAGTACATGTAGTTATTCATGATTATAGAATAGGGCAACGGTGAATGCGCTCTGTGGCCATTACAGGGTCGTCATGGTCGTTGGATTTACAACTACCTATACAATCAGTGCCTATCACTACTAAAGTTGTGAGTTCGAACCCCGTTCATGGAGGCGTACTCGAAACAACAGAATGAGAAAATTTGTCAGTGACTTGCGACAAGTTGGTGGTTTTCTCCAGAAACTCTACCAAAAAAACTGACCGCCACGATACATTTGTATAACTGAAATATTGTTGAAAATGGTGGTCAACACCAATGAGTTGAAGGCATATAATATTATAAAAAATAGGGTAAAATAAATGGTACAATGTAGTCAGTTGATAACACAATGCAATGGTAATATTTAGAAGTTTGTAATACTTATATTGTTTCGATCTGTGTTTAAAAATTTTGATTCATAAACCAAAAACTATGTCTATGAAATTAGTTTTTAATGCATCTTTGCCAAATATACAGCATATATAAAATTTAACTATTTTGAGAGGAGAAATGCCGTAATACACTGATAGCAGAAGAAGAAGCTATATGTAAGGCTACAATTATTTTATCACGATATCATATTATTTAAAAGTTGTGAGTTGTAAATATTTCACACAATTCATATTTTGAAAAAAAAAATACTAAGATATATAATTTATTAGGCAGCAAATTTTTCACCTTTAACTTCTTAAAACGAAATATGAATGAAAACCTGATTTTGATTGGACAAATTTCCAAACAAAAATCCAATTAAAAACAAGATGTTGCATGCTACGTCGTGCTAAGAATACCCCTACCCGTTCATCTATAAGTCGCACAGTACAAGTCACCATGCCAAAGCCATATATCAAATTATTTCTTCCAGTAGAAGCTGAGATATCTGTTACGAAAGTTTTCATTACGGCAAACATGAAAAATTCTAAGTCGCACTGTAAACAGGAAGTAGATGTGCGGTAAACCTGGAAAGGGGAGACACGGTACAAGTCACCAAGCCAAAGCCATATATCAAATATAAAATCATTTCTTCCAGTAGAAGCTGAGATATCTGTTACGAAAGTGTGAATGGACGGACAAACGGACAGACGGACAAGGTGATTGCAATATAGGCCCTCTCTACGAGTGGGGGTATAAAAACTAGCTAATGTATACTGGACATTGTAATCTATTTTTAGAAATCTAGTGGTTTACAAATATTTATGTTTAACAAGACCCAGGTTATACATGTTTTATAATTAAATCATTTTGACATGAGTTGACAAATCACAACTTTGAAATAATATGATATTATATGTATCATAATTAAATAGGCACCTTTATGGTCGTGATCGTATGGTAGTTGGATTTACAACTACCTATATGCTTTCAGTGTCTATCACTACTGATGTTGTGAGTTCGAATCTCGATCAGTGCGAGGTGTACAACATTATGTGATAAAGTTTGTCAGTGACTTGCGACAGGTCAGTGGTTTTCTCTGGGTCCTCCGGTTTCCTCCACCAATAAAACTGACTGCCACGATATAACTGAAATATTGTTGAAAATGGCATTACACACCATAAAACAAACAAACAAAATTAAATACCTCTCAAACAAAGAAATGTAAGGAAATCCTCTGTCTTAGCTCTCTTAGGGAAGACCTTGATTGGAGGTGTCCTACAGACTGTACCTCCTCCACCAGCGTTATGTTTAACTGGAGTAGTAGTAGGGGTATAACAGTATCCATACCCATAACCATGGATCTGAGCAAACTTCCTCTGGGCACGATATTTTCTGCAAGATTATAAACTCTATACAATATTAACAGGCCTTTCTATAAGGGGCAGTACCAGGTACTTTTACCCACGTAAAATGGTAATTGGTACATCCTAATTTCAAAGTGTGTTGCATAAAATATTAATGAAAAATGTTCAAATTTTAAGAAAAAGTACCATCCGTAAATAGTGAAGTACTGGTATACTTGAAAAATATTGTAAGCCCTGTATTAACAGCAGTTATGAAGGTCAAGACAGACATTATCGCTAGTATTGCAGCAAGTCTGATAGGACGAGATATGACAAGTTGATTATTGAGATTTGATAATGCTACAGATAACACAAAATGGCTGAAAATAATTAAAATTAAACAAAATCCAACAACAGGATAACAGTCCATGAAGCATCTGTTTGTACATTTTTGTACTTTTAAAATTAGAAATAAAAATTTCACTCGAAATTTATAAGAACAAATTTATAAGATTGCAGTGATTCTTTTGTCTCATTAAAATTAAACCCTCTTTGTTGCTCGAGTTGAATAAATCCTCTTTCACTCATTTTTTACATTTTTACATGTGCTTGCCAATAAATTTAACCAAAAAAAGAAGATTATTTACAAGAAAGGAGCGACTTTCAAAGACAAACAAGTCAACTTTAATATGCTTTGAAGCTGAGGGAAAGCAATTTTCAGCTGAAAGAAGGCGAGAATTTCTCCCTTGGTTTGGTGAGTCCTGTAAATGCAGTCAGTTAACTACCAGAATTCACTCACCCTGCTATTCTACTGTCCATGTTTATGTTGTCATTCATTTTTGTGATAGTGTGCAAATCGATTTTGCTTAGATCCATAATTGGCACTGAAGATCTAATTATCAAGAAGGGGAGGGTTGCAATACCCTTATCCAATTTAACTCTGCTATATTTGTGTGCCTGTTCGAATCCAGGACTTAGATTTCCAACATCATATGTCGTTATCATTTTTGTGTTCAATGATTTGAGGTGAGAGGTGTTTTTATTTTATTAGATCTTGGTGGAATTGTTGACTTTAAGCTTTCTTTTAATAAAGCAATAATTACCTCTTATTTTCTTGACTAGTAGAATTAGAGGTTGATGAGTTAACAGAGTCTTTACTCGTGTCATCAGTCAAGGAATTGAGTTGGGGCTCCAATTTAATTGGTCTACTGATTCCAGGAATAGTCAATTTGGTCCTGCTCCTTAATTCTCTCTCTTCTGATATGCTTTTCCCGTTTTTCTTATTAGCAGTGGCAGGCATTGATCCGGAACTATGCCTCCTAATTTCCACTCCTTGAGGTTTTTGTGTTGACCTTTCTGTACTCACTGATCTGGTTTTCTGGGACTGAGGTGTTGTTTCTCTACTTCTCCTGGTCTCCTTTAGACCTGGTTTGATTTCTTTGACCTCTGAACTTTGTTCACCAGGGTCAGATGATTGTCTTTTAACCTCTTGAAGTGAAGCATACAAAGCCTTTTTAAGTTCTTGCTCTTCTCTCCATGACAAAACTGAAGAATTATCCTGAAAAATTTAAGGAAACATTTTGTTCATACATGCTAACAATACTAATTGGCACCTGCACATAATACATTACACCTGTTGTTTGTCTATTGGACAAAATTATTTTATGCATAATTATGTGAACTTAGATAATAATGACAATAACTAGACAATAACAAGGAAAAGTCGTGAAATATAACTGTAAAATAAAATTACAAATGACAAGTACAAAATGTACATAACTTATTAAGTGCTAAGGTGGGCACAGCATGATAGAATCGTAGCAATTGACAAGGGGTTCCTCCAGTTTTACTGCAATCAAGTGCAACTCAAAAACCAAAATTGATAAAGGACACTCACTACCTGAAGCCTGTGTCACAATCAATTAAAAAAAAATTGCATAAAAAAATTAAAAATAAAAATTATGCAAATCTTCAAACTATGTAAATTTTGGAATTTGGGTTCCATTTACGCATTTTTCCCTGAACAGAAAAGTTTCATTATCTTTATTGAATTATATATACTCATCAAAATGACAATTTTGCACACACAAAAATGCATTAAAATTTTATGAAAAATAAGAAAGTTCAAATTTTGGAATTCCAATTTTTGGTCCCTTATGGCTAAGGTTATCTCTGAAACCATATTATACCTCTTGTTCTGTTAAATATAATATTATAATTTTGGTGATATGGATATATCTTTTGTTCTGTTAAATATAATATCATTTTGGTGATATGGATATACCTTTTGTTCTGATAAATATACATAGATTATTACATGACATTTTTCATATCATTCCCTTTATCAGCCCTACATCATGATATCAGCCAGAGAGCCAATAGTCTCAAGGGATGATATATAAACGAGGGCTGTTAAAGGGTACGATATGAAAAATGACATGCAATAATCTGAGTAATGTAAGAAAATAGATATAAAACAGAGCTAAAGATATATCAGCATCTTTAAGAAGAGTGATACAGTATGTCTATCACATTGATTCGATTATTGTGTTTAATGCCACTTTTAACAATATTTCAGCTATATCGTGGCGGTCAGTTTTATTGGTGAAGGAAACTGGAGTACCAGGAGAAAACCACCTATCACAATGATTTATCACACCATCTCTGACTGTACTGAACAACATTATGTTTTATTTACATACCCAGCTTTTAGGTGATATGTTTCTCTTTGGTCTGTTAGCTAGGGCTGGTTCAGCTATTACTGGAGATTTCTTGGTTGGTTGTGGTGGTTTCTTATTAACCATATTGCTACATTAATATATTCTGAAATAATGAATAGAAAGTTAAAACAGTGACAACACAACAACAAAACGAACAATCGCCTCTCATCTTAACTGAATTCACCGAATGTAGAAAAGACCATGACATACATGTATGACATTGGAAATCCAGGTCCTGGCTTGGTACAGGCACAAACATATCTTTGTGGCATGGCTAAGCCACTTAAAGAGATCCCAACCCTGGCAAAACATATATAAACAAATGATTAAAAAACCTGCACAGAAAGTACATTTGTATAATCAATCAGAATCTTGCAATTTAATGAAATTGTATGTATGTATATTCTCATATGTCTAATATCAATTAGTATTTTATCTTAATTTTTAATTACAAAAGATACACATATGACATATGATTTTTTTGGATAGTGACAAATTCTCCTGTCAATCATGCCAATTATGGAAACTGACAAGCAATTTCTGGACATGCCTCTTTCCTACCCTTTTGCAAAATAATTTTTTTTATACAATTTTCTATCCAAAGGTAAATGGTAAATGATTTATATTCTACCTTGATGATTTGAATGCACACATCTGTGACTGTTAATTTATTAGGACATGGTTTTCACACGTCGTCTGTTTTACTTAAAGGTTGGAGAATTCCGAGGGCATCTGATCCTTAAAATTTACTAAGTCTGTTGATATTTTGCAAGTTCTACAATTGACAGGTCAGGTACTAGACAGATGTTTACATACCAGAAACCAGACTAATTTTTGCATATTTAAATTGCCACTTCTGTTGATGTAGGTCCAATTGAGACAATTCAAACATGACTGACTTTGAATAAAATTCAAAGACTAATTCGTATTGAATGGCTGCCAAGCAATTTGATTTGCATAGATTCAAAGGGAGACTTTATTAAATGACTGTATGATATAGAACTGGACATTTTGAGGTGATATGTTTATAAAATTAACGCATAAATAACCTGAAAATATTAGCGGAAGACTAAGAATAAAGATACCAAATTTTCGAGTAGGAAAAAAGTTGTCTATATGTGTGCGTTTATGTTGTGGAAAGGGTTCGCTTGGCCTATTTTCAATTATATTTATACAAATGTAAGAGAGCAATAGCTTACTCTTAATGGTCTAAATGTGATAAAAATATAAAATGAAATAAAAAAAAGAGTGGAATATAAAGCATACACAAAAATGTCTTTGTCAAAACTGTAAACGGGAGTTAAAAATAGTTTATCCGCCATTATGGCTAAGCACAAGAAAAATCAAGATTGCTTCCACTTCTAAAAATAAGGGGCCATCGTGGTCGTGATATCAGTACCTATCACCTCTGAAGTAGTGAGTTCGAGCCCTGTTCATGGCGAGGTATACTCAATATAACATCATGTGATAAAGTTTGTCAGTGACTTGCAACAGGTCAGTGATTTTCTCCGGGTACTCACGTTTCCTCCATCAATAAAACTGACTGCCACAAAATAACTGATATATTGTTGAAAGTGGTGTTTGACACCATAAGCCAGACTCTAAAAAAAGCAATATAAATAACACAGTTTGCACTTAATTATTTGTAATAAATCATTTAATTTTTTTTTATGTCATGTCTTTATGCTTGCAATAAAAACATAGATATCAAATTTAGTGTGCACGACACGTTTCTGGGCTTATCTGTTTTTGTTACATGATTAAACGAAAATTAATGATACAAAAATATTTAGAAGTCTAGAGACCACGCATCAGGTTTTGTATATAATAAGGGAATGTTTCCGGGTTCGACAACAGAAAAATCCAGAATTTTAAGCGGGAAACGAAGTTTTTATCAGAAATTGTCGTAATTGTCTGTAATTTTACAAATATATTAGTTGAATTCATCGCGAATACCGTTCACTAGAATTATAATCGGATTAAATAAATATTTTAGTTCAGATTCCTGGAATTGTCTGAAAAATTTGATAGCGACAAATAGGGATGGTTGTGACTATTCCTGCTTCACTAGCCACAAGTCTTTGTCTGACCAGGACTCTCTAGCCTGTGATGGTTGCCTGGAATGGCAGCACTTGAAATGTGCTGGACTTAAAAACATGCCGAAAAAATTCTATTGGATGTGTAAAAATTGTATGAAGTAGACAATCTAGTCATTAACTTTTATGTATATATTGTATTCTTTTAAAAATATTTTTTATGCTACATTTACTGTTTTACTTGTTCATATATCGATGTAAATATCTATTCAGTCTCTTAAATTTTAAGATAATCACCAAATATTTTGATGATCTTTTAAACACATTTTATTGATAGATAATTTAATTGCAGTCTTTATTAATCTTATTTTCTTAAACTGATTCTTAAAGGGGCATTAGCTACAATTTTGGCCAAAAAATTATATGTTTTGGAAATTGGTAAATAGCTTTAAAATGATGAAATTAAGGTAAATATTTCACATTAAACAGCTTATGGAACCACTTTCCGCCTTTTGAGAACGAAAATTACCATCGATTACTTATTTGCTTGCAAGCAAATAATTTGACCTCGCTTTTTCCATATGCAATTGACCTTACTAGTGACAGGTAAAAACGAATAATTTGTATTTTGTCGCTTATTAACTACCAACTTGCATGGTTCTTTGTCTGTAATTAACACCGACTAAAAGCAGATTCACAAAAAATAAGAAATAAGTGCATTGTTGTACTGATTTATTGACAATTCAACAAACTCCATAAACAATGTTGATAATTAATAAGATGACGTCCATTTCTTGATCGATCTCAAAACACGAGCAGTTACACATTTTTCCCCAGATGCGCATACATTTCATAACATTTATAAGTTACAGAAACACGTTTTATTAAGGCATCAATCATATCTGATAGTTTTTATTGGTAGCAAAAATTTACGATTAGTCAGATAATGCCCCTTTAAATAAATAAAAAGATATACAATGTATGAACTCAACATTTTTATTGATTCATGAAAATATATATGTTATAAATACATATATTATTATTAAGATGCATTTTTGTTATAAATACATATATTATTATTAAGATGCATTTTTTTAAGTATTTTATTAATTGGTACTTTAATTTCAGTCTCTATATTGTTTCATTAATAAAATAATAATATTGATATGCATTCATCATTTTTATTGACTCCGCATACAACTTACTTTCCTGCGTAAAATTCCGGATTTTTCTGTTGTCGAATCTGGAAACATTCCCTTATTTATCAACCCAGCTGTGAGCGAAGCGAACATGGTTGATACTTGTAAAAACTTTGAAATCGGAAGCGGAAGTGTGAGGAACTTAAGCCATTTGCCTGTTTTTGTAATTGAAGATCTTTGTCGCGCCGAAGGCACGACCAACACGAAACAAATAAAATAAAATAATGACTTTAAAATTGTATTGAGAATTAAAACTTACGTTTCGTGCCAAAGGCACGACTATATCATTCACGAACACTACGAATAAAGAAATAAAATTGTCGTGCTGAAGGCACACCCGATATGAACAAAAGAATGAATCAGCACGGCCACATTAAATGTTGCAAATGGGTCCCATGGCAACACCGTGACGGAAGTTGATTCACCCTTTATTTTCATAGACAAGGAAACATTAAGTTTTCGTTCCGAAGGCATATCTTACATAATAAAATTAATTAATTTTTTTAATCGACTCCTCTCCCAGCTCTGCTGCAGTTTTCTTGTTATATACAAAACCGGATGCGTGGACGTGGAGCCTCTAGAGGCTCAGAAACCACGCATGCGTGGATTCGGAGCCACTACCAAAATATTTATGCATGTTTCTTTCACTTTCAGTGTACATACATGTACATTAAATATGCATTGTATTTCGGTATAAACGAAAGTTATGACGATATGACAAGCCTATATGTCACTATATAGGTCACAGCTGCTCTTAATATACGAACTTATATAAAATCATCAATTTAAATATATGAAATCATACGAAATCTCAACTCTTGACTCTGTCTGTGTGGAAAACAATTTATAGAAACTTCAAAGCCTGATAAAGTTAAAATAAGCCAAAGAGTCAAAAATATTGTTTTCTAATGTATGTAACAACATCCCCCTTTAGAACCAATTGTTTCTGGTTTACACGAAACTAAAGGAAGAAAAGCAAAAACATACATAACCCCTACTTTTTTTTCTCCCGGCCGTTCGGTCTTTGTTTCAGTGGTAAACAATATAACATGTGCTTCCACTTCCGGGAGGAAAATAAAAAAAATAATTAATTAGTTTTGGTTTTTAATAAAAACACACAAAATAGTTGTGCTTTGTTTATTTATTATAGTTTTTTCTATTTCTTATATTTATAATTGTAAATTATTAAGGAAAATCATTGATCAAGGTAAATTTACAAACCAGATAAATAATAATATACGACACCAAGGACTTATATAAGTCCTTGGCCACACTAATTCTTGGCAAATGTTTTGTTTGCTTTATTTTGGGTGCTTAGAATATTATATTTTTATATAAATAAAAATTATTCTTGATGTGGTTTCATTATAATATTACTTGTCGAGGAATTAAATCACAAAATTAGGTACATTCCTATTCGTGACTAAAATAATGTAGCTTTTGGTATTTACATAAATTTTATTTTCTGCGGACCACTATTGTGTGAAAATGGATTCCACTGTAAAAATGCCGGCGATTCTGTTATCTATTTGCATTCTTGTTGGCAGTTTAAAAGCTGACAAGGTTTTGACAGATGGGAAAGATTCCTTTGATGAAGAGTTATTCATCAAACCTTTCAACAGTGGCCATGAATTATTCTTTTTTCAATTTACCACCGTTTGGAAAACAAGAAATCCATGTTAGTTCTGAGACTGACTTTACTTCTTTAGAGTCTGAAATTATATTCATTGGGTTATTGTGTTTAAGGTGGTTGGGAAATGGTAATAAAACACAAGACCAGTACTGCCACATCATTTTAACTACCTATGGAAATACTTCCAAACAAATAACAGTGTACGAACAATGATTGAAACGGAAAACTATTGGCTGCCACAAATCGCTGACAAACTTTATCATATAATGTTAGCATGGGGCAACCATTTTTTTTACTTACCTGTATTCATTAAATATTTATATCATGTTAAAGTGCTATATCTAAGATGCTCAAAACAGTTTAGTTTTTAACTCTAGGACTTCCCATTGGTTTTTTTTTATGATTTTTTGAAAATCGTAAAATGAGGTCTTTAAAATTCTATAGAAAATTCTGTTCAAAATATGGTTCCACTTATATTTACGAGATATAAATTATTGACAATACCCAAAACTCTGTTTTTTAACATATATATAATATAATAAGACATTTCCAGGCTGAAACATGCTTCTAAAATGAACTTGGAAGTTAATTTTACACCAAAAACATGTGAATCCCCCCCCCTTTTTTTTTGCTTAAGCTGAATTTTTTATTTCAATTTTTTTTTAAATCATAAAAAATTAATGGAAAGCCCTAGAGTTAAAAACTAAACTGCTTTGAGCATCTTAGATATAGCAGGTTTACATGATATAAATATTTAATGAACTTGGAAGTTAGTTTTTCACCAAAAACATGTGAATGTCCCCCCCCCTCCCTTTATTGCTGAAATCTTTTAATTTAAAAAAAAATCATAAAAAATAATGGAAAGCCCTAAAAACTAAACTGTTTTGAGCATCTTAGATAAAGCAGTTTTACATGATATATAAATATTTAATGAACTTGGAGGTTAATTTTTCACCAAAAACATGTCCCCCCCCCTTTATTGCTGAAATCTTTTAATATGCTCATATCTTAATATAAACGGCTTTTAATATTTGTCAATGTCTTGTGTTTATTCATAAATATAAGTAATTTTAGTGTTTATTCATAAATATAAGTTATTTTATTTTTTTCATTATTATTGACAACAAAATATCATAATATGGCAATGCTGTAAGTTGTAACTTGTCTTGTGTTTTTTTTT
>MJUT01033738.1:90760-109680 GCA_002080005.1 Gigantidas platifrons
TAACAAACCTCTTTATTATGATGATAAGTAACTATCATACTAACAAACCTCTTTATTATGATGATAAGTAACTATCATACTAACAAACCTCTTTATTATGATGATAAGTAACTATCATACCAACAAACCTCTTTATTATGATGATAAGGAGGATCACAGAAATATAAGTTTTTATTTGTAAGAGTTGCCTTTGTTTTTGTAGACTGGAGTTTTAGGAATACCCTTGGTCAATCCCTGACTTCTCAGTGTCCAATGGCAACAAACAGTAAAGTGTATGTAGATATTACTTCTCAACAGGTGAGATTTTTGTTGACAATTTGCCAGAAACAGGATGTCCATTATAATGTCTTTTTTTCATTTGCTTTTCAATACATGTAGTAAGGAATTTAAATTTGGAACTCGTACATCACTGACTGGGAGCTGTCATGGTTGTGATCGTATGTTAGTTGGATTTGCAACTACCTGTGCAATCAGTGCCTATCACCACGAACGTTGTGAGTTTGAATCCCGCTCATGGCGATGTGTACTTAATAAACCAAATCATCACTGCCTGACTTCAGTTTACAACATACATATATAGGTCCTAAACTGTTCTATTTTTTTTTTAAAGCAAATTAACATGAGTAAGGAGCAGAAATATTATATTTAAGATAAATAAATAAATGTACAGCCACTTTCACATTCTCCCCTTCTCTCTCAGTTTCAGAACAACACATGTTTCTACCCTCTATCTTTGTAGAAATGTTTTTGTAATATCTGTTATAATGAGGGAGAACTATTGTATTTTCTTCTTAATATATGTATAAGTACAACATAAAAAGACATTAATGTTAAAAAATATATGTAGCATCTAAAATTTTCAAATACACTGTCAAAGAAAAACATTACTTTTCATAGACTTCAAAATAAATCGATAGAACATGTTTTGGGTTTAATTGCCGCTCTGGTCAAACCAAAGACTATAAATCAGTATTTGTTACTTCTCCGTTAAGCATGCAACAATACGAGATAAAAGCAAATGCTGGTTAGCTTGGAATCTGGATATGTACGAGTGGAGCAACATCTTTACATGTGGACTGTTCTTTCAGTGAGCTAGTACTATAAGAATTCAACTTAAGATGTTTGTCTAACAGCAGACATCATGTTCATCTCATCGAAATGTATTCTTGCATATATGAAAATTGCACGTTTGGTGTTAAGCAACAATCTTCGATATATGAGGGCCTGAGGGAAGATTAGTGTAACCCTCTATGAATAAAGAATTTATTATTAAAGTAATAATTTTTTTATTAGAATAACGAAAATTTGAAATATCTTTTAAACTGTTGATTTTAAAGTAGAAGTGTAAACGAGAGTTGTGTAGAGAATCAAGGGTGCTAATTTAATTTGGAAGTTTGCAGACCAGAAAGTGAACGGATTTGGCCCTGTTCGTATAGAAAAATCGCATTTTAAAGGAATTTTTGGGTGTATATTTTGACAAAGTTTGATGAAATACGGAGGGAATAAGTCTATGGGTTTAAATCCCTGAGGACAATAGACACTCGACGGTCACCCGAAATATTCCATTGTTCTCCATAGAGCCCGTCACCATCTCCTACACGCACTATTGAGTTCACTGATTTTTACCTGTAAAAATTATTTGGACTGGGAAATTTTTCGTTATTTTTATTTTTTGACTAAATATATAGCACTTCTGTCTTTAATAGTGAACAAAAATGAAGTCTTCATATATAATATGAAGAATATATCATTGTCATTTTGTTCGATTCAGTATGACATTTTGAATTTATATACATGTAAGAAAACGGAACGAAAAATGAATTTTGAGGTTGTGCAACTTCCTAATTAAAATAAATGCTCGTAAAATTAGTACATTTTTATATTATAGAACCTCAGAGACCAATTGGAAGGTTGATTAGGGGGGGGGGTTAGAACATGACATTGAGCACTGTCATTTTGTGAACTATTTTTTTTACCAAACTTGCAACTTAACATTGGTAAAAAAAAATACCTAAAAACTGCAATAATTATTGATGAATCATTGATACTTGCAATTATTGCACGTAACTATTAGATACTAAACCAAGTAATATCTTTCAACTCAAACGTGAGCTAAAAGTTTGGAAATATATATTTAACCTATTCCTCTTCGAAGTGCTTATCCAAAACAGGAATCCAAAGTTTCGGTCTTTGTCTTTGTTTGTTTTGACTTTTCATGAATATAAGGCCCATTTTGTGGTTGGTTTTCAGTTGGATTATAAACTGTCCCTGTTTATCTTTTATTTGTTTTGCATCAAGTTGTTTTGTGTATTATTTATGTGTTATAATCAATATATAAGTTAATAAATTCATCTGACCCCAGATAAGTTTCAAGTTACAACTGTTCTTAAGCTTTAATGAATTGGCAGACACATGTTCCAAATATTTTCGGCATTGACTTAAGCGTGACATTTATTTGATTTTTACACTTTTTCTCTGTCTATTATACATAATATGATTATACTTTAACCTGCGTCGTCATCCGAGTCATCATCACAAAAATCAATGATAATAGGTTCTATGACACTTCTATCTATACAGTTTTCTTTGCAGTATTCTTTTTCACATTTTGACCACATGTTATTCTGTTTTTGTCCACATCTTTTGTAATTTTTCCGAAAGCAGCATACGTGAGTTCTTTAACATCTTTTAATCGGAAGGTGGTATTGCTTTTAGCCACGGAACCTTTGACTTGCGCCCATAGTAATTATATCGGGTTAATTTCACAGTGTCAAACAGGGGTTCTTATTACTTCATGTCCGTGTAAATTAGCAATTTTATCTGTTTTATAAACTACTGGGGTCTTTTTTGTTTTATTTTTTCATTTAATACTTTTTTGGTACATTGTATCAGTAGCACAAAAGGGAATGTTGTGTTGTGTAATATAGATTTTGAGAACAGCTTTTTTCTGACTAAAATTTGGGCACACTGTATCTTCTGTTTTAACATTGTGATAACTTGCATTATCTAACACAACCAAGCTAGGATTTTTCAGAGCAGGCATCAATTGATTTTCAAACCACTCAAGAAAGACAAAACTATTCATCTCCTGGTGATAGTCACCATCCTTTGATTTGGCCAGAAACACTAAATCACAGCCGTCAATCAAGCCCTCACTTCGCGTACCTGCATGCAAAACAATCAAACGTTTGCCTTTGCCCGAGGGTATTTTTGGGGCATCAGACCCATCATTTGGAAGCCACATATAATCTGTGCAGTGATTTTGGTTAACCCATGTTTCATCCAGGTACACAATATCATACCCTGCTTCCCTAAAAGATTTGATCTTTCTCAGATAATTACACCTATCATTGACAATAGACACTTGGTCGTACAGAACTCTTCGATTATCACCTATTTTTTTATAAGTATATCCAAGATCAATGAGAGTTAGAGTAAGTTTAGACTTTGATATTTTAATAGAATCTTTTATTTCCTTATGTATTATTGAGCTCTTTCTTTGGGTCTATTTGACTTACAAGGCCTCTTACCATTCATAATACGGTGCGCTGAAGTGTAAGACACACTCAAAGCTTTAGATGTCCTTTGATATACATGTACCCTATCAAATGAGACAATTGGCTTCTTCGTTCCCTTTTCCTTACTGAAAAAGGCAAACAACTTTTTTACAAACTTTTGGCATTCCGGAGATAAGTCAGACTTTTTACCCATTTTACAAAAAATGCAAAATTTAACAATAATTTATGAGAGAAATGCTTATCAGTTTAATCTAAAGTACATGTGACAAAGAGAAAGATTTTACAGGTAAGATACCTGACGTATGGATGGCTCTTCTATAAAGTACATCTACTCCCACCCGAAAAATGACAACAAAATAGGAGTACCAAAATACAAAATTTCATCTGAGTGCAGCCTCAGCCAAACCATAAGAAGCATTACTATAACATTTTTAGTTAGCATTCCTAATTCTAAATAGAACTCTCGTTTATTTTGCTGTTCAAAAATCTATAGTTTAAAAGATATTTGGATTTTTCGTTATTCTAATCAAAAAATTATTACTTTAGTATTATCATATAGTACGTAAATACAAACAAATACAAAATGTGTTGCTTCACTGTTGTAGTATATATTGGTAGGTAATTTATGAAATATTGTATTTAATATAAATATAAGATATAACATGAACAAATCTACAATTTTCCAAGTGAAGCAAAAGTCTACTGGATAACTTTATTTCAAGTCCTGTTTGTCTTTTTGTTTTAGGAACCCAAATTAACACTGAAGCCAGAACCAGATGAGACGTTACAGATGATGAGAGGAGGTGACAACAGAATGTATGCTGTATATGATTTGTCTAAACAGTTACCTAAGAATTATCATACCTTCAATCTACAGGGAACTTATAGTGATGTAATCAAGTACTCAGACATGGCAGCACCTTCTGTATATGCTCATAGATATGTCAAAGGTATAATTAGTTAAATCTAATTTGAAGAGCACCTGCATATAACAAATCACCATCTTTCAAGGACAGTTTCATTTTCAAAAAATGCCCCAGTACTCATTAAAAAAAATGTCCCAGTACTCATTAAAATATGCCCCAGTACTCATTAAAAAATGCCCCAGTACTCATTAAAAAAATACCCCAGTACTCATTAAAAAATACCCCAGTACTCATTAAAAAATGCCCCAGTACTCATTAAAAAATGCCCCAGTACTCATTAAAAAATTCTCCAGTACTCATTAAAAAATGCCCCAGTACTCATAAAAAAATGCCCCAGTACTCATTAAAAAATGCCCCAGTACTCATTAAAAAATGCCCCAGTACTCATTAAAATATGCCCCAGTACTCATTAAAAAATGCCCCAGTACTCATTAAAAAATTGATGAAACCTTACTTTGTAGGATGAAGTCCAATAATAAAAGCGCTGTTCTGTAACTTTCGATTTTTAACAGCTTCAAATCTGCCTTGAACCTGTATATAAAGAGCAACTGCTGACAATGGACACATTTTCAGGTTACCTTGAGTGCCCTTTATAGACAGGTTTGACTGTGGTTAGTTTTTGATAGTTTCAAGTTATCTTTTGATTTTGTTCAAGTTTCAAATTATCAGCAAATTATACTCCAATTCTTTGTCCTATCTGTTGCCCTAGTTAGTATGGGTATCATTTTGCCAGTCATAAGGGAAATAACTCATATAAAAAAGGAATAAAAACCTATAATTTTAGAAATGGGTTACGTGTTAAAGGTATATACAGTATGAAACTACAATGTACATTAATTTAAAAAAAAAAATTATGGTTTTGGAATGCAGAGAGGAAATGTTTCCTCGTCAGATTCTTAACCTTTATTACAAATACCTTTTTTTATTTAAGATTTTGTAGGGGGGCATCATGGTCATGATTGTATGGTTTGCTAGATTTACAACTACCTATGCAATCTGTGCCTATCACCAATAACGATGTTAGTTCGAATTCCTCTCATGGCGAGGTGTACTTGATACAGCATTATGTGATAAAGTTTGCCAGTAACTTATGGCAGGTCATGGTTTTCTCTGGGTACTCCAGTTTCTTCCACCAATGAAACGGACCACCATGATATGAATGAAATATTGTTGAAAGTGCCATTAAACAGCATAATCCTGACCCTAAAGATTTTGATGTGTAGAGAGGCATTATGTCATGCACATTGTAAACCTATATTACAAACACCTTTTTTCAAGGTTTTGGAATGCAGAGAGGAGGTATTACCTGCCAGATTTACAACAACATGTCAGAAAATGTCACAGTAATTTACATGGAGACTATACCGTGGTTTATCAAAGTCTACTTCAATTCACTGAAGATACAGAATGAGAAAAATACTATAAAGCCATGTAAGTAGAATATGTTATGCATGTGTAATGGATGGGTACGCTTCGCTATCTGCCTTAGGCGAGATCTCCTATAGGTCAGTTGATAGAGCCATAGTTTGCGATGCAAGAGGTCCCGAGATTGAATCTCATCAGGGACATTGCATTTTTGGGAGATAAAATAAATATGTTCTACTGTTACACATGGACTGAAGACTGTCTATATAATTTCACAAAGAGCAGATGTTTGGTGTTGTAAAACTAAGTTAATTTGCATATGGGAATTTATGCATGTGCCTTCTTTTGTATGACCCATTTTAGAAATGTATTGGTCATTTTCAGTCTGCTGTGCTCCCTCAAACATCTAACAGAACACAGTTAGAGGTCATATCCAGATGAACTTTCATGTATGAATACTTATTTAAAAATTAATCAATCAGAGAGCTTTACAGTTGTGATGGTAATAAAAAAATACTTGAATGGTGTTGTTTACATTTTGACAGCAGTGTTTTAATTGTGAATTATTTTTGATGTTTGGAATGCAAGAGTAATTATACCATAATGACTAACGATTTATTATTTTTCAGTTAAAGTGCATTATGTACCTGGTAAAGATAGAAGTAGAGCTTATCATCTTGAAGTTGTGTTCCGATTACGTGCCAATTCTGTCACAAAATTAACCTTGTCATTTGAGAGAACATTCCTAAAGTGGACAGAATATCCACCAGATGCCAACCATGGATTTTATATAAATTCAGCAGTAGTATCCACTGTGTTACCGACTGCTTTTGGTTATACCTCCGTACCACAGAATGTTTCTACATTAAAACAGAGGTTTGTTACTATTAAACATTTAAACTTATTACACCTCACTCTTTGTAGAGGAGCAGTTGTGGTCGTGATCGTAGGGTTTGTTTGTTTGATGGTGTTTAACGCCATTTTCAACAATATTTTAGTTATATCATGATGGTCAGGTGTATTGGTGGAGGAAACCGAAGGACTTTGAGAAAACCACCGACCTGTCGCAAGTCACTGACAAACTCTATCACATAATGTTGTACACCTCGCTCTGGTCGAGATTCGAACTCACAACATCAGTTGTGATAGGCACTGATTGCATAGGTAGTCGTTAATACGAGGTGTACTCAATGCAACATTATGTGATAAAGTTTATCAGTGACATGTGACATGCGGTGGTTTTCTTTAGGTCTCCCGGTTCCATCCACCAATAAAACTGACCGCCACGATATAACTGACATATTGTTAAGTGGCATTAAACACCATAAAACTAAACCAATCACAGGTGAACAACATCATTATTGACTGTGAACAATCCTCCAAATGCTCCTGACATGGGAGACAACTGGAGTGGAAGTGTTTTTGTTGTCTGTTGACAAAAACTCTAAAAGGATGCTAGCGTTTTATATAGCCAGTTTGAGAAAGCTGATCTCCTATCAATGAATGAGATAATAAATGCAAAGGGTGTGGCGAACACAAAAAATTGACCAATCTGGCAAAATAGGTTATGGGGGACCAATAATGTAATTGAAAAGAGCAATGACATCATTTTAAATTACTGTTCAATATTGAAAAAAAAACGTTTTTATTGTTCAAATTTAATAATTTTCATCAATATTATTTTTGCAATATTATGGAAATATTGTTTTATTTTACAAACAAGCAAAAACACTGAACATACAACATTGTAAAAAAAAATGGAGACATGGGAAACATCCAATTATGTAGAAAGAAACAACCCTTTACATGTTATGAAACCAAATACATTTAGGCCTACAACAAAACTTAATTCTCTTGGAAATCTTTGGAAATTGTAAATAAAATCAATCCTTAATGATAAGGATTTGTTAACTATTCGGTATAATAAATCTATTACAGTACTGGTAATCTCCCTCTTATAAACCCCTCCCGCTAAAGGCTACACCTCTTATCAGGCCAGATTTAGATACATTGAGATAGTAAAATATTATGAAATTATCCACTTTATAAGAGAGACTACCCTTCTTATATGGCCACTTTGCCATTGCTTTAAGAGGGGAGACTACTGAAATGCCTTTATGTGAGAAACTTTGAAACTGGAAACTTTTTATTTCACTAAAGGCCCCACATAGGGCATGATAGTACAAATAATTATAAACAATTAAACAACATGTAATGCATGAACATATATACAAATTATGAAACATATTTGTGTTTGTTGGAAGGCAATATATCAATATAAGACACATTATGTAATTGCAAGGCATAATTAACACTTGCAAGTATTACTGAATACAGACATGACTATTTTAGCATATTTTGATAAACCAAAGAGTACATATTTATCATCACTGTTCATTAACTCACTAAAACTAATTGTATTTGGAACATTATATAAATACTCAGGAATAAAAAAAATTCTTTCATCTTTGAAAAAAGTACAGTTAAACAGGTAGTGAAATNTTGTTTTCTATTTAATCTGCATTATGTTGCAATACTTTCAGTTGCAAAATTGTCCGATTCCTTTCATCCATTAATTCATCAGCGAGAAATGACCGCCGGCCATTAGTCTGAGTGCATTAAAGGGAGATTACTATGGTACCGCGGTAATTCCTAAAATGAATGTATGGTGTGCGTGTAGGCAATAAATATAAGTTTCTTCTTTTCAGTTATTTGTTTATGTATCTCATGTTCAAATAAACCCATATATATTTACTGGATAATGAAAATTTGTCCAGTTGCAGTATTTCGAAATTAATTTTCTCAAATTTGCAGGTCACGCCATGTTATATATTTTTTAACTTATTTATTCGAAATACATAAAATACTTAATCTAGAGTTGTAGTATTTTTTCTTACATATGTGTGCATCAGGACTGAAGAAATTGCTATCAAACCAAATTTAATAACAGCAGAAAGGTTTTGAAATGTTAACATAATTTTTTGTCATGGTAAAATATCAATAAAACAAAATTAGTTCACATTAAAGTTTTCCATTAGATTTTGTTGGGCGGCAATTTCTTGAAATAGCAAAGAGAAATTCCAGGTAGCCTCGTTTTGAAAATAAATAACCGGACGACAACATAACAGCAGTTTGCACATGTAAGACATCGAGTAAGGTATATTTTTAAGACATTTCAGTGAACCTGCTATGGCGGAAGTATCAGACATGTTAGAAATTCTAGCTGAAATGATAAAAATGGTCTAATCACCAGAAGTATTGACATTTTGCTGATACTTGGTGATGAACGTCAACATAGACAACACGTTTTCAGTTTCCAAAAATAGATTTGCCACGAGGCGGCGCTTACACGTGCGCAATCGCACGAAATGCATAACCCGCGGTACCATAGGAAGATAGTATACCCTCTGTAAAATTCCCCAACTTTACAACTAGAAGCATTAAAAAAAGATCTATCAAAAATAATAATCACAAACCAGCAAAAATGTAGTTTTAATTAGATTCAAATCTCAAATTGATTATATACACACAAAAAACAAAGTAAGAAAAATCAATTTATTTTCAAACAACAAAACCCTTTCAGTTATGCTCAGAATGCAAGATTTTGCATTAAATATTTCAAAATTTTCATGTGGGGGCATGTCCCAAAACCTCCTAGATAAATTACACCGGCTTCGTGGGCCTCAACAGGAAAGTAGAAATTTGGAAGGGAAAGTAAATTTTTTATATCACTTTCCCTTGGGTAAGTGATTAAAAAATAATTCTTCATGCCCTGGAATGAACTACAAACAATGCCTTATTATTTAGTGATGAAATAGCATCCAAGCCATGCAATCATAACAGATTGTTATATGTTGTATTTTTTTGTTAATCAGATTTAACTTCACCCGGGAGCAATCAAGCTATTAGACTTGACATAAAAATTGACATATAAGATAAAAACCAGTCTTTATGTATGGCCAAATGCTGTAAATGAAATTTAATGCCATAAATTAATAATTTAAATAATTATCAAAAGTTATTTACAAGTTATTAACAGGCAAATTAAATTTAATGCATTATTCAAAGAGAAATCCTATCAAATTTTATGCCCTATACAAGTTCCCAAGTTCCCATACTTTAAGATTTTAAGTTAAAGTCAAAGTGACTTGCATGGCTAAATCTATTATACAGTTCAATAGAGAGTAATACTTGATAATGATATACAAAATGAAGACATGTGACAATGTAGGTTTTCAGATATGATATATTCTGCAATTTAATTAAAAGTATGTCTTTTAATCACTAATGTTATAAAGCAACATCAAGACAAGCTTTTAAACTTACAGTATTTAAATCTAGAATGTGTCTGTTCATTTGTAAATAAAAATTTAAAAGGAAGTTAGAGAAATAAACTAATTCAAGAAAGATAACTCTACTTCAAATATCATATTCACATGTAAACAAAAAAACATGGCGAACATGTGATTTTCCGGTCTGGAAAGAGTGAAGCACATTGTTCTTGTTTATAATGCGCACCCTTCCTACAAAATAAAGAATCTGTGCATTATACCGGAAACGATGACGATATTACGATTCGAGCGCCAAATCATTACAAAAAAAAATAAAGTATTCTAGTATTCTAGAGATTCTTTCAAAAAAATCTTCTTCATCTTAGTTTGGCGAAAAAAATAAAACACCAAGGCTTTTCCTGACCCAACAACCCATAGAAGCAATTTGTGCAGGACAACCACATACCACAGAATTGATTTCTCAGCTAGGTTGACCACCCATATATTTTTTTCAAACTGCCGTCCCCGGGTACCTCATATGTTTTAATGGAACAGCCCTTACTATTCAATATTGAAAAAAAAAACGTTTTTATTGTTCAAATTTAATCATTTTGATCAATATTATTTTCGCAATATTATGGAAATATTGTTTTATTTTACAAACAAGCAAAAACACTGAACATACAACATTGTAAAAAACTGGAGACATGGGAAACATCCAATTTTGTAGAAAGAAAAATTTACATGTTATGAAACCAAATACATTTAGGCCTAAAACAAAACTTAATTCTCTTGGAAATCTTTGGAAATTGTAAATAAAATCAATCCTTAATGATAAGGATTTGTTAACTATTTGGTATAATAAATCAATTACAGTACTGGTAATCTCCCTCTTATAAACCCCTCCCGCCAAAGGCTACACCTCTTATCAGGCCAGATTTCAGATACATTGAGATAGTAAAATATTATGAAATTATCCACTTTAAGAGAGACTACCCTTCTTATATGGCCACTTTGCCATTGCTTTAAGAGGGGAGACTACTGAAATGCCTTTATGTGAGGTAAACATCAAAATTGTCAACACTCAAGGAGTTGTTTCCCCTTAGACAAATTTCAGGGGAAACAACTCCCTTCATGTTTAAAATTCTGGATATTAACCTCACAAGAAGACAAGAATTGTTTAATTTGGCCATATAGTTTGCTAATGATAAAATAATTAAACTGATTGCCATTTTGTTCATTTTTAGTCAAACATGAACTGATGGCCGTTTTAAAAAATCAAATGTATGATTTCTATTGCAGCTTTGAGGACAAATCTTCAACGTTTTTCTTGAGGATACACACAGAGACATTACTGGTGTCACTACCGACACCTGATTTTAGTATGCCATATAATGTCATATGTCTAGCATGTACTGTAATAGCAATAGCATTTGGATCAATTCATAATTTGACTACAAGACAGTTTAGAGCTATAGACCCAAATGTAAAGAAAGGACTGCTACAAAAAATAAAAGATTTTCTAAAAAGAAGTAAAAAGACAGAAGAAAAAGAAAAGAAAGAAGATGCAAATATAACTGATAATAGTGAGAAAAACGATAATGAAATTAATGATGAAAAGGAGACAACTTTGTAATGTCGTGTGTAAACAGGTTAAACCTGTCTAAATAATATGTAATCTATAACCAAGAACACTAGTCCAACGATTAAACCATTATATGATGCTGAGCATTGATTGTATTTCCATGTACATTCCCAGAGGTCACATCCATCACATTTCCATATTTCTATGTCTTTACATGTATATTTTTACATACTGTTAAATCTTTATTAATCATGGGGTTTTAATTTTTGCTGAATTCATGGTTCACTTAAATCATGAAAATAAAAATCCAACGAAAAACAATTTTCCCATTGATTTTTCCCTGTAATATTTGAAAACAAGAATTCAAGAAGCCATGAATGTATTTTGTAGAAACCACGAAAATTGGTGCAAACAAATAAAAGTACTTTCACCATATTTGAAGCACGAAACCTTGTGTCTGGATTTAAACACATTGTTAAGGCAGACTTGCTTGTTTAGAAACCCACCGAATCTATTTATATTGGTTTATGGATGGTAACTTATTACACGATCACTACTCACAGCAAACTGCAAAAATAATAGAAATAAAATCTTAATGATGATCTAGTGAAAATTACAAAACATATTGGTTTTCTTTTATATGATTACTACAGTAGATTCCAACATAATAATATAAAGCCACTCCTCTTTTCAGGACAGATATTAGATGAACTGTGATAGTAAAATGCTACTAAATTGTCCCAGCAACAGAGGCACCTTATAAGACCATTTTTTTCATTGCAGAAAGGAGGGGAACTACTGGTACTCACAAATAAATGCTGGTCAAGTGTAATTTTGACAAATGTGGCTTTTTACTTTTTCAGGACCATTGAAATAATGCATAATGTTAAAAAAAAAATTTGATTAACAGAGATTCCTGTAGGATAAATTTGAAGACTCCCAACCAAAAAGTCATGAGCCCCTGTAGTGCATTTTTTTTGCTTTGTCCCTTGAAAAAGTAAATCTGCATGTTGACAAATTATATTGTTTTACTAGGTTGTTATCACAGATCTTGTATGTAAATATGTATTATGTTTGGTATTGAAGAAACCTCTTTGTGATCAAAGTTATTTTCACTTTGCGCTGCATTTTTTTTTCTTTTATAAATAGATGATGTTAGTGAGTTTTGCATCATTTTTCTAATAGCTTATAAATTAGTTATGATTTATTTTTTCTCATATCATTCACAAAGCATTCCATGTTAAGATCGTAAAATTTGAGACACCCACGGATAAATTTAAATTTTGCTCTTGGCTGTCTCAGAATTTACGATTTTTTACTTCTCCCGATGTTAGACCCTATATGTCTTTTTTTATTGTCAGTATTTCTTAGGGATGTAGCGCATTTATTACTGCATTATCACTGTTATTTTCCCCCCACATTTGCTTTTAAAAAATGAGACTGCACACTAAAACTATTATAAAACATGTAAAAATATGTACAGCTCCACAGAAGTAATAATAGGCACTAGAAAAACACTTTTAAATATTATAGTGCCAGTATGTGTGTGTTTTAGTAGAGATAAAATAATATTTTACACTTAATGTCAATTATGTGTTGTAGAGATAAAATATTTTTGACAGTCAATGTCATTTATGTTTGTGTATGTTGTAGAGATAAACTATTTTTGACAGTCACTGTCAATCACAAGCATTTTTGTTCTGATAAAAAAATATTGAGTCACACTTACCTTATTATTTTGTTAAAGCTTTTGTTCATTATGATAAACAGTGTTCTACATATTTTTGTAACACTTTTTACTTGACAGGACACTTTTCCATTGTGTGCAATAAATACTGTAAAGTGCATTTTAATATTAGCTCTTTTGTAACATTAAAGTATTTTTATTTTGTAGTTTTTGTACTTCTTTAATATGGTACTTCATAAAAATACAATAGCAAAATATATACTATCAAAATATATACTATCACAAAGGAAGAAACATTTGAAGATACCAAAAGGTTAATCAGATGTTGTAACTCAAAGGACAGAAAGTACAATGGCCAAATAAAAAGGACAAAAGGACAAACAATGATTTACAAAGCACTTCATGAAAACTAAAGATCGAGTGACATGAACCCACTTAAATCTGGAGGGCGAACTCAGGTGCTCCGGAAGGGTTAGCAGTTGCTGCTCCACGAGTGGCACCCCCTATCGGTATCCTGTCATAATTATAAAGCTCATGGACAAGAACCATGAATATCATTATATAGTCAAACCTGTATTAAAAGGTCAACTTTGGGACAAAAAGGTGGTCTTTTAAGACAGGTAACCTCATAAAAGAGGATCAATTCAAATGAAACATTCTATGACAGGACAAGAAAAAGGTGACCTTTTAATACAGGTGACAGCTTGATAGAGGTGACTGCATGGCCAGGTTTGACTATTTGGTATGAATTTTCATTTTATATATGCTTTTAAGCAGAGATAAATGATTACCAGGTATGCTAAATGGCTGTATTTATTATATTTGCTTTCAGTAACTTTCATTACAATTATTTTGCTTACATGGAGGAATGTGAGTTTTTGCTATCACTTTGTATCCATCATCCGTCTGTAAACTTTTCACATTTTATTCTTCTACATAACTGCTGAACCAAATGGAACTAAGCTCCTCATTTGGAAATGGGAGACTCCAAATGAAGCTGATCCTCCATGGAGAGGGGCTTATGAGGAAGTTAAGACATATTTAAAACTAGATGTGTCAGAACGACACGAATGTCCCCACCATGAATATTAAGGAGGCTCACAAATGTTTCAAAAATCAAATCAAATATCTAAAAAGCACAGTTGCATTAAGTGGGAACAACAATTTGAATACTATGTAAAATTCTAAAATCCAAGGACAGTAATTTGGCCAAAATTATTCAGTGGGAACAAAAGCTAATCTTGATCTGTAACTCATTGTAATTCCAAATACCAAAAATCAAGTCAATATCTCAAACCATAGTGAAATAAAGTGGTGACAACTAAATATTTGGCCAAAGTTAAAAGTCCAAGGTACGTAAATTAGTCCAAAGTAATTCAATCGGATCGAAATTCAAACTTGATCGGTAACTCATCACTTTACACGCGCATACCAAAAATCAAGTCAATATGTCAAATCATAGTGAAAAAAGGTGGAGACAACTAAATATTTGGCCAAATTTCAAAGTCCAACTGCTGTAAGTTGGTCAAAATCATTCAACCGGAATGGATTTCAAAGTTGATCTGTAACTTATGATTATACACTATACCAAAAATCAAGTCAATATATCAAATCATAGTGAAATAAAGTGGTGACAACTAAATATTTGGCCAAATTTCAAAGTCCAAGGGCCATAACTCGGCCAAAAATCATTGGACCGGAACGAAACGTAGACTTGTTCTGTAACTTATCATTATACACCTACATACCAAATATCAAGTCAATATCTCAAAGCATAGCGAAAAAAAGTGGTGACAAATGTTTTATTTTGGAATTACAGAATGACCCACATTGGTATATGTAACACTATATGTCCCGGCCACTAGCGCAATCGGGTGTGTAGATTTGTATTTCTTCATGCGAAACTCCCATGATACAAGGGGCCTGAGCCAGGGTTGTCTAAAGTTTAACACTCAGAATTTTGGAAAATTATTGGTGGAATGTGATCTTTATTTTCATAGAAAAAAAACTAAGTGTGAATAACCAGGTTAGGGATACAGGCTCTAGATAATTTGTATTTAAGTCCAATTTTAATGGGCTAAAAAGAGACCCCAATGTGAAATTTAATATAAATTATGAATCTTAAACACTTAACTTAATAGTTCAGAAATTATGTATAAATAATAAGGTGAGTTAAATTTTCCCTCTTGAAATCGTCTATGCATCTCAAAAACTACCCATCAACATACTATTTTGTACCCCTTTTTGTAAATTCCTTGAGACTGTGTGGATATTTTTTCACCACATGCCATATTTATTGTTTAACTATTTTTACTTCCGACATAAAATTTTCTGATTTTATTTAAGATAATTTATAAAAGTCCAGGTACTAGTAACCTAAATAACAGTATTGGAAAGCTTCACATTTGTTCAGAACATTGACCCAAATTTTGCCAGTTCCCCCAAACTATATTGTCAGTCAGCTAACTGTATTGTCCAACCAGGAAACTCTTCATAACTCCCAATGTTTTATTTGCATTCATTCTTGGTTATAAACTAATTACCACAGAAAACTGTCCAACGTTTGCTATCGACATCCACAAACTAAGAGAAACATCCGTCACCCGACAAACCAAGAATGCATCAATGTTATTAATTACACAATGGTGCAACAGAGGCAGGCTTAAACGTACTCCAGGTAAGTCATCTCTCCAGCTTCCAATCCATTTTCTTGCACTGCTTAGTGGCCCACCAGTGCTTTCACATTAAATGTAATCCTGGTCCCAGGGCTTCAAACTTGAGTACCCATGCATGTGGTCAATGATATGAAAAAGTGACGTGGGACCTGTAGGGCATCATATGTCATAACTGTAACCAGTGGTTCCACACAGATTGCCAAGCCATCGGCGACAAGTTTGGCTAGCATTTTGGTTGGCCAATCAAACTACTCTTTCTATCACTGGATGAATCGCTCATCTTCCTCACCGATTAAAACTCATTTGCGTCATTTAACTCTAGCCATAGTCACTCCATAAATGCGAGTCACCAATCTCAACGATCGGTAAGGTCGACCCTCAGTATCTCTGATATACCGGCCTCACCTACATGCTTCCACGCCTAACTCTAAATCCAAGACCAAGCGTTACACCCCTATTAATTTAAACTTAACTAAAGGATGACCATCCTAAACATCATATGTAGGTCAATTAAAAACAAGACCCCCGACTTACATTAATTCACCCATCAAGTCAAACCCGATATTATCTCCTTCTATAAACCTTTCAGAATTATGGTCATCCCTCTACAAAGTACCAAAACATAACATCATTTGGTTACTAGGTTACTTCAATCTACTAATAGGGCCCGGGTGGCTCAATGAGTTAGGTAGTTGGATTACTATATATATACTCATACAAGCCTATCAGCAATACGGCGTGGGTTCGCGCCCAGCTTTGTAAATTATAAAAAGGGTGCACTTGACTCACAGCCGCCGCAAGTGATAAAGTTTACCAGTTGCTTGCCCATGGTCGGTGGTTCTCTCCGAGTACTCCGGCTTCTTCCACCACTAAAAACTATTGCTGAAAGTGACGTTAAACACCACAAATCAATCAATCTACTAAATATTGAGTGGTTATCTGAATCCCAACTAGAATTTAAAGATTATGTACAAAGACTTCCTGGATACTAGTATATTGAACAAACGTGCGTCCCTCAATCTCCAACAAATGATCATGCACCATGCACACCAAGAACCTAAATAGGTATTTCAGATCATGAACTGTCTTCCATGAACTTACAATCAACATCGGGTACCCTCTCTAAGTCAATCAAAAGGTATGGACAAGCAAACTATGAAAACTGCAAAAAGGACTTGTCAGAGTTTGGTACCAAATGCTTGAGATCCGTCGATATTGTTGCAAGCTCGGTCTGGAATATGCTCAAAGATATTAGCTAAACAGGCTGAGGACCCTCCACATTCCAACTAAAATCTCCAAATCCCCATGGGACCTCCCATGGCTAATCCCCAAACTACTTGGACTGATCAGAAAATGTTATAAAATGTATTCTGATCTTAATCACGTAGGTAAGACGAACACCCAAAAATAATACAAATGTATATAGAACCTAAGTATACTATATCCTCAAAGCAAACGCATATTGGTTCTATACTGAATCAGTCATATTCACGGGCGATTCTCAACCATGTAACAACAAAAAGTTATATACATTTGTTAAGAATAATAAGACAGAAAGATGTGGTGCAACACCATTGAAACACGAGGGACTCACCCGTCATGCGGACCCTTTTGACTAAGGCAAACATCTTAAATAGGCAATTTGAGCCGGTTTTCACCAAACCTAACCTTTCTGCATGAAGCATTGATTACTGAAATGAACAGTTCCTAAATGATGTAATTATTTATAAAACTAAGGTTCTCCTCCCTCAGGCATAGCCATGATGACCTTAGATAAAACTAAGGTTCTCCTCCCTCAGGCATAGCCATGATGACCTTAGCTGGTTTTGGCTATCTTATTTAGACCCTTTGGTTTTGTTGCTCCCAAAACTTTAAATTATTTAGCTTTCCAATCTTTCAATTTTGCGCGTGCCTGATGAAAGTTATTCCAGAAACGCGTCATGCGCACTTAATTTGATATCCGTATGTTTTTATTACTTCATCCTTATCAGCACCTGAAATGCCGACGATTGAGATCTCTGTTGAGAGTGTCGATAAATGCTTCCTGGTACTTTCACCTATTAAGGCCTCTGGCCTAGATGAAATCTTTCCTAGAATACTCAAAGAAGTACATCAAATAATAACCCTAATCCTGACAGAAATCTTTAGGTTATCAATGTTCCATCAGACTGTCCAGAGAAGTGCAGTTGTAGTGCCTGTCTATGAGAAAGAACCTAAGTCAAAAAATTTAAATACAGACCAATATCTCTGCCATGCATAGTCCGAGATTCCTCTGCCGTTCGACGACTATTTAGAGCTTGCTGTTTATTCCCTCCTCAATTGTTAGAGGGATCAATACACACCTAAGACTATGGCTCTAAACTAGCGGTGCATATAAATACCGAAATTACCATTATTTGCCGAAATTACCAAAAAAGTTGCCGAAATTACCAATAATGTTACCGAAATTACCACTCATTTGGTAGAAAATGATGGTATTTATCAGAAAAAATGATTTTTTTCATAATGTTTTACTTTAAATGTCGTTATTTTCAGGTAAAAGGCATCCATCTCGTGTATTTCTGTAAATACACCGTCATTTACGCGCATGCGTTTAAATTATGAACATGTATGGTTCTCGATGTTGTGTAAATGATCATATCGAACTATTAGCGACATCACGTGACCTTTGTGACGTGACTTCCGGTCAACTATACACTAAAATTTTAACCTTGAGAGCTACGGGAGGTGCTAGAAAATTGACAATTTCTTGTAAAATACATCATTTAAGATTACTTTGCATCTTTCTCGATAATCAGTAATAGTTACCTGATCGATAAATAATAATCTTTTCAGTTTAAATCGATGGGAAATTACGTCCCTGGACTTTCGTAAAATCAATATTTTTTCCTCG
>MJUT01033738.1:116875-139945 GCA_002080005.1 Gigantidas platifrons
AATTATTTCATTAATATTTAGAATAGAGTTAGAGAAATCGAACAAGGAACAATATCAAAACAGGATTAATTATACATTTTGTTTTTATATCTACATGTACTGTACACCAAATATTGTTTACATGTACATACATGTAGCAAAGTGTATCAATTTTTTTACTAAAATTTTACATCAAGCTAAAGTTATATTTTATATACACTACTGGTATCTTTTTGAATTATTTGTTTATTTAAAGTGATTTAATCAAAATGTTAATTGTAGTGTTGTACAATTCCATTAGACATTTACACAACTCGTCTTCGCTAGCCAAAGGTTACGATCCACTCCCTCTTCCTCTGGGTATGATTCATAATCATTGACTAGCGAAGATATACAAAACTGTACATCATTATCTTGGTCTGAGATACAAAATGTTGTAATTACCCTGTAAGGATTTGTTCATTTTCTGTGATGGAAGTCTTTGATCTGTTAAAGTATGTTTGATCTATTTTTTCATTAGAATTTCATTGAATAATAAAAATGTATAGAGGTGATATTCTGACAGGATGAGGTCATTGACGTGTATATGTGATTTTATGTTTTTTCTGCTGAACATATTATTTTGTACGAACTTGACCTCAAATGTGATCTTTTCATTGGCTATAGTCAGCATTTAAACAGCTGATATGTATACAGAAAATATGTTGTAGGATGGGAAAATCCTAGTTATGAATAAAGTTTATAGTAAATAGCCACACCTCCAAGCAGTTAAACAAATTATCAGCCTAAAAGAAGTTAGCCACGTTGATTGATATTGGATCAAATCTTGTCAATGGCAATGTTTGGACACGATTCTAAGAATATATCACAAACATAATGGTCAGTGACCTTGTAACTGACAGTACAGTATGATCAACTTATATCGGTCAACGCATTGGGATTAGCACACAAAACAATACAATTTTATGCAATCAAGTTCATACAAAAATATTATCAGCCTTAAAATGGGAGACATTGACATTTAAAAGGTAGTGAATCATTTTAAGGCTGATAATATATAATATACACAGAAATGTGTTCCTACAAATGTTGTCTACATTGTATTTCATATAAAACCACAAATGTTTAAAAAGTTCTCCTAAGATCTTTTCTTGTGAAATTTTCTCCAAACTTTGATCATTATATAAGCATAATTAAATAGAATCTATAAAGTGTATTTCCATTATTTTTTGTTATTTTTACAAAGAAATTCTTAATTTAAACAAAAGGAAATGTTTATGTCGTAATATTACTATATATGGGACATTATAAAATGTATTGATTAATGATTAACGCCAACTTTAGCAGTATTTCATGGTGTGAACAAATGTTATATTAAGTTAGACTATAAAATGTATACACATGTATATTTATTTAAATTATGACGTCAAAATATAACTTTGTGTTCAACACCCGAACAACTTTTAATTTAATTTGTTTTAAATATTTAAAAATAATTTGACTAAACTGTAATTAATTTTGCTTTTAATGGTAAAAATTTCATGAACATCTGAAAAGAAATTACTCAAGGATAACTTACATGTATATTAAATAATAATTATTTTATATGAAATAAAAATGTGTTTAAATAAAAACAAATAATGATGTGTTTATAATAATGTGATAACGGCTAGCGCTGTTGTATAATATTTTTACCCAAGTAACAAATTAAATTGTGCATATTTTTATGCATGTAGATCTATCAATATATAATGTTTTTAAATCTTAACATGTCAGCAAATCAGACAAATTGTGCAGTCGTGAGTCCCCAAAGAGAGGCAAATCACTCTGTCCTGGCTCAAGCAGAAATTATTATGAAAAGAAATTTTTAAACAGTGTTGCCATCAATTTTACTAATATCAACAATACAAACAATTGTCTCTCATCTTAACTGAATTCACTGAACACAAAAAGGCCATGACATATGACATTGGATATCCTGGTCCGGTCTTGGAACAGGCACAAAAATGTGGCAGGGTTAAACCGGTTAATAAGATACCAACCGTCCCCTCTTAATCACTGAATCTCCAACAGCAATGCATACTTTTAATTTTAGCAATGAAGCAAGATGTTACAAAAATATACAAATTGTTGGTATAAATTTATATTTAGCACAAAGAATGTGCATGTAAGTGCCAGAACACGAAGAAAAAAAATGCATCAGAAATTCACGACAAAAAATCAAAAGTTAAGGAACAGTGCTTTTATGACTTGATATTTCCCAGTGAATAGGGTACATGTGTGGCAAGCTGTTTTGGAATTTTACCCATTTAATACAGCTATCTTTATTTCCAACAGAGATACATGTATTAAATTGGTAAATATTAATTGATAAATACATTGTATATATACATCTCATTCATAGTAAAACTTCTTAAACAATTAATTCATATCAATTTATCATTATTTTGTTTCTACAAATAGATATAACAATAGGGTATTAAGTTTTTTTTATCACAAATATTTTATTATTATACATGTCCATATCATCCCCCTTTTTTCTTGTATATAGATATCAAACCTGTACATACATGTATATTTAACTGAGTGGGCTATATAGGGTACTGTACACTACTATGTAGATATGTAGGTACATAAAATGTATTTATAAATTGAAGAAATATATACATGTATATGTCAAACCTGTCTGAAACAGTGAAAGGGCACCTGTATATAGTTAATAACTGGCTATAAAGAACAGTCTCATTTCCCCCATTAATGAATAGTGCATATAATTTTAACCTGTATATAAAGGCCACATTTTCAGGTTTGACTATACATATTTTTTGTATATAAGTCTAGAGTATATGTACCATGTAGCAGCTGATCTTCCTGTGACTATATATATGTTCAGTATATATCATGTAGAAGGTGTGAATATCATCTCTTTAATTCAATTAGAAACACTGATAGTCAAAATATGTCTATATTTGAAAAAAAAAAATAGGGTGTTAAGTAGTAATGATTTTATGCATTTTTTGGACATTTGAAACATTCCATGCATTCATTGATTTGAAAATATGAAGTATTTACCTATTGTTACCTGGCATGGACACATATTATTTATTTATAAATGCATCAGAGTTCTATATATTATATCAATTTTCAGTACCAAAAAGGAACAAATATTTATTTCATTATTTTGTGTTATTTTATACAAAATTATATTTAAGAGAATCATCTAAATTAAGAATCATTTCTTCCATGTTTAGATTTCATTGGTACCATGGTTTCCTAGAATAAGTCTCCTAAAGCATTTGCCCCTTGGAGTCCTATGTTAAACTAAGACCCACATATATATAGTGGCAGTTAGTTTGGATTTCAGACCAATGAAAATAAAAACTAGGAAGAACTGTTCTAGATACCTAAAACTTATGTCTCCCCGTAATGCGGCCATCTGTACAACAATAAGTTGCACATTATGAGTTGAATGATACTATTTAAAAAAAACAATTATTTGACCTTGAGGTCAAAGGTCAAGGTCCCACGAAGGTCATTATGGTACGCGGCACACCGCCCTATGGTCATGCATCCACATACCAAATATCGTTGACCTATCTCGAAAGACAAAAAAGTTATGGTCCGAACAAGCTTCGCTGAGAAGAAGCGGAAGAAAAAAATCAGACTTCGAAGGGGAGACATAAATAGGGGGTTAAGATTATGGTGTTTAACTCCACTTTCAATAATATTTCAGTTATATCGTGGTGGTCAGTTTATTGGTGGAGAAAACTGGAGTGCCCAGAGAAAAATAAAAATAATAACATATCTATATTTATAGAGATATCCCATCAAATGGTTCATTTACAAATTGGAATCAATCAGCTTAATGCATTTTTAGGACTATGCTGAAAAAAAATTATGATAAATTTTGTCTTTCTTTACATAGGATGTGGTTTTTTATTCAATATATGTAGTAAAACCTGCCCATGTAGACACCTGTATTAAAAGGTTACATTTTACTTGTCATTTCAGAAAATTTCATATTAATTGAACCTCTTTAAGAGGCCACTTGTCTTAAAAGACCACTTTTTCTTTGACCCCTATGTGACCTCTTAATACAAGTTTGACTAGAATCAAAATTTTTAAATGATTTGACCTGTTTCTTAATATTATATTTAATAAAAATTCATGTAATTTCAAACTAATGAAAGTATATTTTTGTCTTATTGTTACACATGTATTCGATTTTTGTTACCTGTTGTTGTTAATGTTATTTTTAAAAATTTACTTGTAAAGTCTAATTTTTATATAAGATCTATTTGAAATTAATAAAATATTTATATTAAGAAACGTGTCTATTATCAATTAATTGGTTACAGATAAATGAACTGAGGCTGAATATAGGGTTATTGTTATTGTGTTTAAGGCCACTTTCAACAATATTTCAGTTATTTTGTGGCCGTCAGTTTTATTGGTGGAGAGATCCAGAGTATACGGAGAAAACCACCGACCTGCCGCAAGTCACTGTCAAACTTGTATCGAGTACACTTCGCTATGAGCGGGATTCAAACTCACATAGGCACTGATTACACAGTTAGTTATAAATCCACCTACCATACGATCACCATCATCTTCTGAATCAAGGGTTCACCAGAGGTATTGTCATCACTTTGTACCTGTCGTCGTGGGATTGTCGGTAACCTCATTCCACCTTTATTCAACTACCAACATGTCTTGCATATTTAAAAACTTAGTAGACATCCCATTAGTATTACATTTGTATAGCCAAATAAGATATCTTCAAGATATTTATTAGATATCACATAAAAGCCTTATAAAATACCCTTCATTTTTTCGGGGTGGGGGGTTATGTTTCACATACACAGCAGATGTACAAGTAACGCATCACTGTACTTATACATCTGTCTCTAAAATGTTTTATTTTAAAGAATATATTTCTACAGGTTTTTATCTTTGCTAATTTCATGTTTCTAGTTGTTTCATTTTCATCTATACCAGCCAACATTACTATGTAACTTTTAGTATCAATAATTTCTGTATTTTTGAATTCTAAAAGACTTGATAAACACTGTTGACTAAAGCGATCCGTTAAGTCTGTCAGATCTCATATGTGTATTACATAGCTGATTGTGAGTCTGTCAGATCTCATATGTGAATTACATAGCTGATTGTGAGTCTGTCAGATCTCATATGTGTATTACATAGCTGATTGTGAGTCTGTCAGATCTCATATGTGTATTACATCAGCTGATTGTGAGTCTGTCAGATCTCATATGTGTATTACATCAGCTGATTGTGAGTGTTTGCTGATTTATGTTGATGTGAAATCTGTAATTTTCCATTGTGTTCCAATAAATTAACTGGAATACTGTTGAAAGTGGTGTTAAACACCATAACACGAACCCCCATAACCGATTAAATTATTTTATAAAAAAAAAGCCCTCATCTTGATATTTTCTATAAAATGCGATATTATCTCTGTGGTCAAACATCGTCAATATATCTTCAAATACTTCAAAAGCCCTGAGCTAATGTCACATATTTCTCGGCTGCAATTTGAGCAAATCCTTGTGCACATACATGTGTAACAATTTATTTGTTCCTACCTAAAATTATATCCCATAGATAACATATCAATGAAATTATGTCCATAAGGATAAAATATTCTAAAAAATATTATCTCACATTAATAAATATTACCCCTCTGTAGGATAATATTTTTTTTCAATACTATTTCGTAGATATTCTATCCTATGAGATATTTCGTGGACATTTCCTATCTTTATGGATAAAATATTTTGAACTTTTTTTTATCCACAATGGCGGATATTTTTTTTTAATATGGGATAAAATATCCCCTACATTTGATCCATAATTTCACAAAATTTAATCCTATGGGATAATTTTAGGGCTGAATTTTATCCCATGGCATAATATTTTTGGAGGATATAATTTATGTTTACACATGTACCCTGCTTGTAGTATTTTTTTTTTAAATCGAAATATTTCGAAGTTATATTTTGGTAGTCTGTTTTTTTTTTTATCTTTATTATATTTTGGTAGTCTGTTCCAACAAAGTTATTATAGACTGCAGTGAGATCATTTAAGTGAAGATTTATATATACATGCTTCTGGAAACGCATCGGTGGTTTAATGATTAGTGTGCTCGCCTCAAGTGCAATAGATCGTGGGATGGATCCGCGGTGGGGTCAAAGTAAAGACTATACAATTAATATTTGTTACTTCTTCTCTAAGCACACACCACCAAGGAGAAAGAGCAAGGACTGATTTTTTAATTCCACGATATAGCTGAAATACTACAGTTGGCGTTTAACACAAATCAATCAATCAAAATTCGTATTGCAAAGTATGATTGAAACTTACTAACTGAAAGTAAACGCGGTGGACAATGGCATTGAATTTTTTTGTTTATGTTAAAAGTTGCCAATATTCGATGTTTTATGCTAATAAAATGTTCCGAACAAGAAGCCAGGTTTAAAAAATATGTTATAATGTCGTAATTAGTGAAAAGAATTTGAATGTCTGTTGGTGGAATCGCCATTAACACACCTAATTATAAGTCGGTTGCTGTTCCGAAGTTTGCCGAACACTGATAACTGCTATAAATAACCAAGATCAAGATTTCAAGATTTTATTGGATAACGATCAGACACAACTGACAGGGGTGTGGAAATATTGAAATGTTCTACTTGTCCCCGGGCAAGTCATCTGAAAAAAGTTAGTTGTCCGGACAAAATCCTACTTGTCCTGCTTTTTGTACATACATTTGATACTTATAAACACAGGCGCTAAATTGAACTTGTTTATATTGTCTATTACATCATTGCGTAAAATTTGAAATATAGTTTTAATAAAGTTAACACAAACATCCTTGCGTAAGTGATCACTGCCCAAATGAAGGCCATTTTAAATTTGGATTTCAGATAGGAATATGCAGTCAGAGAATAGCTGGTTGTTTTTAGATACAGAATAAGTTGTGTTGAAAAAAAATCTCATATCAATGAAGTTCATTTTGATTAACCTTGACAGTGATTGGGATTAAAAAAATTTCAATGGGACTATGTCCGTGCAGTCTTGACAGAAAGGTTCGGCTGTATGTACGTCTGACTTCATCAGAAAACGAATGCGCGCGTATGGCGCGGAGTTTTTATGTGGAAATGCGCCATTTCGTCGGGTAATGCGACTATGGCGCGGGGCGCGTGGTAATCCCAATCACTGTCTTGACAATGGATTTATCAATCAAAACAGTCATGTACTAGTATTTAGTTTTAGTGGCGTCTTCATACTTTGCAGATGACTGATGGGAAGATAGGTATCCATTCTGTCCACGATTTTGCCAATAAACATTAATGATTACTTGTCAGCAAAATCAGAGTATATTCTGCAGATATTTCAATATGAGACACCATCAGAATCCAGCAGTAAACATGAGAAATCGGCTAGCCACTTGAGTGTTTTTCCTCACATTTTGTGTCCTTTTCCGCTAGAGTTTTGCGTCTATATTTCTCGTGATGTTCATTGTGGCCAGAATCATTCCCAGTCTTTTTTTTTATTATCAAATATTTGTCCATTGTAATGACTGCAACACGATTTGTATTATACGTTCACGGATGCAAGGCCCTATTTGTTTATGAAAAGCTATGGACAAGCAAGGAAACGTCACATTCGGAACTTCAGTAAAAACCTGTTACACGGTCCCGGTTATCTTTAAGTAAATGCAGTACAATTATCATTGCAATCGGGTCGTAATACTCAACTTAGAACTTGTACAATTCTAGTTATTTTTAGCTGCTTTCGGAACACCACTGACGTTATCGTTTCCAATAAAAAAAAAAACCCAACATTAATCTATTATAACCGTCAATATTTACGATACAATATCATTTGAGGAATTGTCTTCCCAGAGTACTTTAATTTAGAAATTATTTTTATTTGTTGATTTTTACTTGTCCCCGGACAAGCTAGCCAGGAAAATCTACTTGTCCGGCAGGTTCTATGTACGAGTCGGACGAGTCGGGCATGGCAATTCCACACCCCTGACTGAGTAAGCATGTTGCATGTAAATTCGTTAGAATTTATATAATTTAAGAAATAGATCTATGAAATTGGATCCCGGGGTAATCAGTTAATATTATATAATGGTATTTAGTAAGAATGACACTTAAAATCGGAAATACGTGATGAAATCAATAAAAGCAAACCCAAACTCTGCAAATGGGCTCGATAAAGGGAAAATTGTAAACAAATTGTATTGCATATTATTGACAACACTTCAGTTGTCTTTATTATATTCTAGAAAAAAAAGACATGAAGTTCATTATTTTAGTCTCTAATTTAAAAGAGATATCACCTAGCGTTTTCTCCTGAAAAAAAAGAATATATGAAATATATGTTGTATTTTATGTTTGAAATTGTATTATAATTGTAATGAGAGATGAGACTTTAATTAAAAAAAAAAAAATGAAAAAAAAAACTACAATGCAATTCTACTGTCAAAATACGATTCGGCCGAAAAAAGATACTAACTTCCCTGTTGAAAAATGGAGTAGGTCGGTATAACATCTTTTTTTAATGCTTACACAAAGCTTGCTGAATCCTCCTTTTTATGTCGTTTTCGTGTAGAATCCGTCAATGTTTTTGATCTCCTACGATTCGATTTGTGCCATCTGCACATTTTCTTCATCAACAAACAATTTCGCATATGGGCAAACGCTTTCCCGAATGAGTTCACTGTCAGGTCGTATGAATATTGCGCGGGTAAACAATGATACTTTACTGGATGCAAGAAAATCAAACAGCGACGTATTTCCTTCGTTCTAGGCTATTTACGTATGATATTATGAAAATTTTCAACTGCAATTGGTATAAAACATCGAATATTGGCAGCTTTTAATATTAAAAAAATTCAATTCTGACAGTCTGTATGCCTTTAATAAGTTCAATCACTACTCGGTCATTTCTGATTTTTACGTCATTAATTTACCTTAATTATGAATAGTTGTTTAACCTATGTTATCTAAAATCATGACGAGACATGCGGAAGTTCAGACACAATGACATCTAATAAGCAATGCCTTAATTCATAGACAAAGCAAAAGGAAATGCGAATCCTAAAACCAACGTCATAAGGACGCTTGAGAAAGACCATCAATTTACTCATGGGAAATTATCCCAGATTATCCTAATACAAAAGGATATAAACAATATGATTTGTTAAACAAATATTTTTGTTCCATTTATTTGTTCCATTCTGTTTGTAAAAATAACAATTTCCCTCTATTGATACATACTAATTCGATACCGACTTTCATCAATTACTGACCAGGATGTAAATGATATTAATTTACAAACTACGAAAAACATGGTTTGGTGAATAGCCGTCAAATGTCAAAGACCCCAACATGAACAGTATACCATACCAGGGGCGAATCCAGGATTTCAAGTTAGGGGGGGGGGCACTTAAAAAAATCGCGCCGAGTGGAGGGAGGCGCGAAAATTGTTGGGGTCATTCTTGTGAAAAATCACGATTTTACGCAAAAAAATCATATTTTTTCCAATTTTAGGGGGGGGGTGCGCCAGGCGTGCCCCATGGATCCGCCTCTGCATACACTGTTAGTTTGTTTTTGTTTTCTTGTTTTTTATTTCTCGTTTATGGCAACTTGTGCCCAAATTGCAAAACTTCAAAGGGCCGTCATTGTCACTGATCGTATAGTAGTTGGATTTAAAACTACCTATGTAATCAGTGCTAATCACCACTAACGTGAGTTCAAATCCCTCTCGGGCGAGGTGTACTCGATATAACATTATGTGATAAAGTTTGTCAGTGACTTGCGGCGTTTGGATGGTTTTCTTCGGGTACTCCGGTTTCCTCCACCAATAAAATAGCTGAAATATTGTTGAAAGTGGCGTTGAATACCATACCCCCCCCCTTTTCCCCTGCAAGAAATGTATTTGGAATTTCTAATGAAACATTGGATTACACAGATGCAAATGATAATTTAAAAAAATACTGGTCGCTCTTCTCGTTCACGACTTCATACAGGTTTTGCCCACGAGTACGTACCACACCAGAGACTACTACAGAAGATGCACCATTATGGCATTAAAGGAAACATTCTCAAATGGGTCTCTGGGTGGCTGACTCAAAGACATCAAAGAGTCTGTGTAGATGGGGAAGAGAGCATTAATAAACCAGTAAGATCCGGAGTACCACAAGTGACAGTTCTCGGACCATTGTGCTTCCTAATCTACATAAACGATATGGGGAGCTCTAGAACATCATCATTAAGACTTTTTGCTGATGACTCCCTCTTGTATAGGCCAATCAACTGCATTGAAGATACCACCAAACTCCAAGAAGATCTTACAGAGTTAGTTCAGTGGTCAAAAACATGGCAGATGACGTTCCATCCAGCAAAATGTTATATACTACGGGTCACAAGAAAAAGAACACCAATAATCGTCAACTACCACATGATGGGACACCAACTGGAAACTGTACATCATTATCTCTATCTCGGTGTTGAACTTTCCGAAGATCTAGGATGGGAGATACATATCAACAAAGTCACATCTAAAGCAAACAGGACGTTGGGATTTCTCCGAAGAAACATCCATAGGTGCCCTCAAGACATAAAAGAACAAGCATATCAATCATTAGTCAGACCGCACTTAGAATATGCATCAGCGGTATGGGACCCATATAGGCAAAAACACATAAACAACCTAGAAATGGTTCAAAGAAGGTCTGGTCGATTCGTAACATCTACATATAGCAGAGAACCCGGAACTGTAACGAAGATCATGCAGGACTTAAAATGGCAAACACTTGAGACCAGACGGAAAGCAGCAAGACTAATATTATTTCATAAAGCCATCAATGGAGAAGCTGCAGTGACCATCCCAGATTATGTCAGAAAACCATCAAGAAATACAAGACAGTATCACCAGAACCGTTTTTCCAGATTGAGTACTTCAACAGATGCTTATCAGAACAGCTTCATACCCAAAACTATAGCTGACTGGAACAGTCTACCATCAGATGTAATTCAGGCACCAACCACAGACTGCTTCAGGGAAGCTGTGTGGAGGCATCTGACACCGTAATCTGTATACATATTGCTTTTAATTGTAAATTTTGCTGGTATTACCAGTTTTTAACCCGTGCACAATGCCAATGGTTGACGCTTGCACACCAAAATCTGCGTAATGCATATCGCGCTGCAGATCAACAGTATAGAAGTAGAGTAACAAGACGAGAATCAAAGTGGCGTTAAACACCATCAAACAAACAAACAAACAAACAAACAAACAATCAACAAACAAACGTAAATCGTATGCAGAATCGATTTACGTTTATACAGATTTGATATTTGAATGCAGAATTTATTTCATGGTTATGTACAATTGATTGTTGCATATGCAAAATTCAGTTACTGCTTATGCAAAAATATGCAATTGCAATATTGTTAGATCATAGCTAAGCACATATCTTAACCGTAGGAAAAATATTTAAAACTATTTCATACAACCGAAACGTTTACGGTCACTGGTTAGTACAAACATAATATAAGTTATAAGATCAAGATACAACACAGAGTAACCATGCCTGAGGAAATGACACAGTTTACGGACAATCATGATTCATAAACAACAACAGTGAAAACACAATGGTTAAGCAAACCCTAGTAACTTATCATTAATCAGCGCGAATTCCTACAAATTCTTCACGTGAGAACGTTTGCCCGAGATGAGTTAGAATAGTATATCCGACATGAAGTCCTGTAAATCGAAAAAGCATTTAAGAAAGCAAAGATTCAAAAGTTCACGTTAGATAATGATGTATGTAATCAGTGGACACATGGAGACTCTGTATGGAACAATTAATTCATGAGAATAACAATAACAATTATGATCTATTGCTTTCGTTTCGGTTTCTAACAACTCTGATGGAATAATTTACCGGGTGAGAACACAGAGACTCGCGGTCATGATAGCCCCCCCCCCCTTCCCCTTTGGTGTATAATTTACCGGATGAGAGCACAGAAACTCGCGGTCATGATAGCCACCTTTGATCCCCCCTCCTTTGATGGATAATTTACCGGATGAGATCACAGTAACTCGCGGCCAGGATAGCCCCCGTTGATTCCCCCTTCTTTGATGGATATTTTACCGGATGAGAGTACAGTAACTCGCGGTCAGGATAGCCCCATTACCGGATGAGAGTACAGTAACTCGCGGTCAGGATAGCCCCCGTTGATCCCCTTTGATGGATAATTTACCGGGTGAGAGCACAGTAACTCGCGGCCAGGATAGCCCCCGTTGATCCCCTTTGATGGATAATTTACCGAATGAGAGCACAGTAACTCGCGGCCAGGATAGCCCCCGTTGATCCCCTTTGATGGATAATTTACCGAATGAGAGCACAGTAACTCGCAGCCAGGATAGCCCCCGTTGATCCCCTTTGATGGATAATTTACCAGATGAGAATAGCACAGATACTCGGGGGAGAATACGAATACCCCCTTTTTTCAAAACTACTAATCCTTCAGCTATAATTATATTCAGTTTATTTAAACCATAAATTGATATATATTTATTTTAGCAAAATGCCCTTTCCGTATCAAACAGTCGTTTAAAAACCTTCTACTTACATTTGTATATATCTATACAATTAAGTCGAAAGTTCTTTTTATAGGACGTTTTACTTATATATATAACCTTCGTCGAAGGTTCTTTTTATAGGACATTTATTTAAGAAAATGTTATACAAGTCGAAGGTATATAAGTCGAAGGTTCTTTTTATAGGACATTTATTTAAGAAAATGTTATACAAGTCGAAGGTTCTTTTTATAGGACATTTATTTAAGAAAATGTTATGATCAAACAGTCGTTTAGAAAACCTTCTACTTGCATTTGTATATGTTTATGCAAGTCGAAGGTTCTTTTTATAGGACATTTATTTGCTATGAAAATGAAAATAAATGTTACCCGTTTGATAAATGATTCTAGGATAGAAGACCATTCATCACTGCTATATATTTTCTGTAAAATTTCCGAAGTCAAACCACGTACAAAGCCATATTCTTATGGTAAAATGAATCGAATTATTTGAATAATCAAGACCAATTTACTACAGAGAAAATAATTACACTTAGTATAAATATGATATTGTGAAGAGTATAATAATTGGATTTCTGCCAAATATTTGATTTTGACGTGTATTAAGAATTTCTTTAGCTACAATTTAATTTGATTTACATTTTCAGTGAGGATAACTAGCGCGTTTGAAATCTTTAGTAGAACGTAAATGTTACCATTAACCGGACCCGGGTCCCGCCACAGGACAGAGATGTCAACCCCTATCTGTATTTGTTTGTTTGTTTTTATTTGTTTTTATTTTATTTTTTTTATTTGTGGGGAGTTTTTTGTTGTTGTTGTTTTTGGTATAGAACTCACTTTTAGAGCTAAAAAATGAAACTCCCCCTTTTCGCAATAAATCTTTATCTTCCTATGATTATGTTTAAAATTCTGAGTATTTATCCAGTAAAACAAAAAGAGTATTTTATTATAAAAGTAAGTGATTGAAAAGGTGTTGACTGTTCGTAGCTTGCAGACGGTTGTTTGTTTTATCCTTGGTATACTCTTCAGTAATAAAACTGACCGCCGCAATATATAACGGGGACATTTTGTTGTTGTTGAAAGTGGTGATAACCAGTTGTTCTTTTCCAAAATAGCGTGGACTTGTATAATTTCCAAATGTAACAGATGTGTCAACATCAATGTTGCACTAAATCGAAACAATTCAGCCATACAAAATGTTTGAAGTTACTAAAGGTGTAATCAGAAGCATTAAATCGAAGGACATATAATACTATGGCCAAGAGAAAAATGGTCCGCAAAGCACTACACAGAAAACTAACGATTGAGCAACACAAACCCCCCAAAACAAAAACTGAACTCAGATGCTACGAAAGGGTAAGAAGTTCCTTTTTCCACAAGATCCACACGTCGTCTTATTCTGGTTAAAGTAGGGCGATAACTGATAAGTTATGAAAGAGAAAAGGAGGGTGAGATTGTGACTACGATAAACAGAAAATATTCAAAGTCATTTGTGGCAACATGATGACCTTAGAAATTTCGAAGTGCTGACTTCAAATAACAACCAGGGACCCTTGATTGCTTCCTCGTTAGCAATAACCCTCCATAAAAGAACTCCTTATTAGAACCGCAAGCTCTTTTTTGCATATTTAAAGAAATTTTACGTTGTCTTAAATTATTATTGTGTTTGTTTACTATAGTGGTGTCCACCATATGTCGTGTTGTGTTTGTTTACTATAGTGGTGTCCACCATATGTCGTGTTGTGTTTTTGTTTTGATTTTCTTCATCTTGTGTGCCCTATGCCACCAGTTTCTCTGGATTGTCCATTTTGATTGGCCCTTCGGCGTTCTCTAACGTTTATTAAAATAACCAATGGCATTCTCTCACCCGTTTCATCTGAGACATATACGTCTGGTTTAACTAGTGATTAAATGATTTTTATTTTATGACACGATGACATAATGCTATGCTTAAATGATAACAAATCTGTCATGGCATTTACATCCTGTGTGACAATGATCTGCAAATAGATATAAATGGTTTCATCAAATTATTGTCTATTTATAGAATGGTAATCCACGTTTTCATCTACATCTTGATACAGAACGGAAATAACGCGTGATCTAAAACATTGAGCTGAATATAATTTTGATGAAGACTAATGACTATTAGGTTATTTTTTTCTATCCAGGTCTTGTTTTGTTTGCAAAAGTGTAATGTAATGTAAAATGAAAAAATCTAAAACAGCGTTAACTGGCATCTCCTTGCATGTACGCCAATCCTGTCTTAACCTAAATCGTGAAATGTCATTGTAATGACACTGCTTCCAAAAGTGTTTTTATAGACTAGATGCAACATTTTTGGACATCAAATGGCATGGGGATGGTAATATTCTATTTCAAATCATTGTCTGACATAAAGTTTCTGCTTGAATAAGGTTGTCGATTATTTTGTGTGGTAAGCAAGAAATTATCTTTAGCTTTACCTTTATGATATGGTCACCAAAGCTAATTGATATCTCTGACGCGCACAACTCGCAAATAGCAAATTCTCATGTGTGAAGTCTTGATGAACTCACACTTGTTCGTCCTGTGTGATTTTGAAACATTGTCTCTACCTTCTTTGTGGTACTAGACCCATACATCTAACATCAAGTATGATTAAATTGTTCAAGAAAGAAATCGACATATTAAGGCATATTTAACAAGAACAATTAGGCGAAAATACAATTTAAAAATAAAGTATTTTAAATTTGCATGAAAAAGATATGGATAAACTGGCACATCAATATCTTTAATTTGTATTCCAGCGTCACTAGCTAACAGTTTTTTAATTGACAAGATATTTGTCCAGTTTTCCAAAGACGATTCAGTGATATTTCAACGGATATAAATTGCGATTCACTACTCGCTGGTTTGTTTCTATACGCTCACGAGGCAGGCTTTCTTCAAGGGCTTCTCAAGAAGAAAAATGATTGAATATTAGCACAAACCTTCCTCTAAATAGATGATGTTCTGTCACTGTAATATCCATTTCTCAAAAGGTAATGGATCGCTTCCGTTTTACATAGATTGTTTTCTTTCTTATAACAACGAAAAGTCTTTTAGCGGATTTGACTATATGAGTAACACGTCGGGTGTCTTATAAGTAACAGTAACTGCGCACCCTTAGCGACCACGTAGGTCCACCCCCGGGTTTTTTTGGGGGGTTTTTTGGTGGGGTACGTGTTGTTTATCCTTTTATTTTTCTGTGTCACATTTTTTTGTTTGTCTTGTTGCATGTGTCTTCGGATTTTCCAATTCTGTTTGCCCATTCGGATTGTCCATTTCTGTTTGCCTCTTCGGGTTGTCCATTTCTGCTTGCCCCTTCGGATTGTCCATTTCTGTTTGCCTCTTCGGGTTGTCCATTTCTGTTTGCCTCTTCGGGTTGCCCATTTCTGTTTGCCCCTTCGGATTGTCCATTTCTGTTTGCCTCTTCGGATTTTCCAATTCTGTTTGCTCTTCGGATTGTCCATTTCTGTTTGCCTCTTCGGATTGTCCATTTCTGTTTGCCTCTTCGGATTTTCCAATTCTGTTTGCCCCTTCGGATTGTCCATTTCTGTTTGCCTCTTCGGATTGTCCATTTCTGTTTGCCTCTTCGGATTTTCCAATTCTGTTTGCCTCTTCGGGTTGTCCATTTCTGTTTGCCCCTTTGGATTGTCCATTTCTGTTTGCCTCTTCGGGTTGTCCATTTCTGTTTGCCTCTTCGGGTTGTCCATTTCTGTTTGCCCCTTCGGACTGTCAATTTCTGTTTGCCCCTTCGGACTGTCCATTTCTGTTTGCCCCTTCGGGTTGTCCATTTCTGTTTGCCTCTTCGGATTGTCCATTTCTGTTTGCCTCTTCGGGTTGTCCATTTCTGTTTGCCCCTTCGGGTTGTCCATTTCTGCTTGCCCCTTCGGATTGTCCATTTCTGTTTGCCTCTTCGGATTGTCCATTTCTGTTTGCCTCTTCGGATTGTCCATTTCTGTTTGCCCCTTCGGTTGTCTGTAGCGTTTATTTGATTTAACGTCCCGTTTGCATAGCTGGAAATGTAATTCATCCCGATCGAATGAAATGGAAAGATGAGACATTCGAAACCCTTTGAGATTTAAGAGTAACATCCATCTTGTTTTAAAATGCTCAATGACATCACATTCTTCATATCATAACACTCATGGTTTTCGTGCCCCCAAGAACATTTAAATTATTTGGCTTTCTAATCTTTCTATTTTGAGCGTCACTTGATGAACGTTATTCCGGAAACGGGTCGTGCGCACTAACTTTTATATCTACGTTTTTATTTGTTTTTTATGGTTGACATGACCTGTGTTGTTTTATAAAAATGTTCACGTTTGTTGTTTCACTTGACATGATTTTTGAATGCAATTTAATGCAACGAAGTAATTGTAATATAATGCGGGTTAGGATTAGGGTTTGATGTTTAACGCCACTTTCAACAATGTAATATAATGCGTAATTTCTAAATACTGTGTAATTGGTACGAAAAAGTTCGAATAAACCAAAGGGATAACCAAAAGCCGTAAATTGTAAACAGGGTTTTGTAATATTGATGCATTAAAGTGAAATGTAATTAACCCCATGCCCTGACTGGGATATATGTTTATCAATCATTCTGTTTATGGAACATCTTTTAACATAAAATACTACTATGTCTCTTTATTAAAACATGGATCATTGAAATTGGAAATTCCTCGTGTGGTGGGTTTTATACGAATTTCAAAAGTGCTTTGTGTCCTGAAAATTATATAAATGATATAATTAGTAATAAATTTTCTGAAAGCAATAGGGTGTGATTCACAAGTCTAAAAAAAACCACAACATTGAAATTTCATTACCTGATTGTCTACAAATCTCCAGAATTGTTAGATTTACGATAAATATATTCTTTTGTATTATATAAGAAAGCCGAACATATAATTTTTTTTATAAAATAAATACGTAGATATTTAACTTAGTGGTTCTGGAATAACCATCACCAGGAACACTCATAGTTAGATGATTGGAAGACCAAATATTTAAACATCTTTGGGAGCAATGGAAGCAAAAGCCTAAATAAGGATAGTTAAATTCGGCCAAGATTACCTATGACTGAACTAGCAAGTAATATAACTTTATATCATAAAAAGTCTGCTTTTATAAGAAACAAAATATAAATATTCTTTTGTTGGGTATATATATTATACGTTATCAGTCTCGAGATGTTATATATCCCGTTTTAGAGGGCAGTGGTTTTGTTAAAAGGTGAGGAGTCAGCCGAAACTTTTAACAAAACCACTGCCCTCTAAAACGGGATATATAACATCTCGAGACGATATATAACATCTCGAGACTGATAACATTTTTATCTGAATGTTCCAACATTATTAAGAGGAAAAATATAAATTACGTTTATCTTTGCACAGGTCACAGAGAACGATTATTGATTTTCTGTCATGTAATGAAATGTGGGTCAATGGAAAGCGATGTCATATCATTTTCTGTGGTTTTTGAAATACACAACACGGCAATATTTAATTTAGTCTAATCATAAGACAAAGCATCAACATTTTATGCATAAAAAGTTGGCTATTACGTTCTATTTTGAACACTATTAAAATAAAAACTATCACCTTAAAGTCAAAATATCTGAAGTGGGGACATCGAGTATCATCTATTTAAACTTTTCTTTAGTTTACTCATAAAACAAAGCATCAATATTTTATACATAAAAACCATGACTATTACGTTCTATTTTGAACACTATTAAAATAAAACCTGTCATTACTAAATACACACCATATTGATTTTCTGTCAAGTAGTGAAATGTGGGACACCTGTTGCAATATAAATAGACAGCGATGTCATATCATTTTCTGTGGTTTATGAAATATAGGTGAGAGACGTCGTCTGCTGTGTGAGCCCGATTATTGATTTTCTGTCACCGCATTTCTTCAAAGAAGTTTCTGCCTTCTATGAATCCTTAGAAGTACCTTGTTAGCCAATCAAAATTCTACTTGACACGAGAACATCAGATAATGTCCATTATATACACTGACAACTAACACATCCTGTATGAGGTCATGACAGGTAACTTTTCATACATCTTTGACCGTCCAATCATAAAGACAACTGTTCTTACGTTATACAAAAATGTATTTTCAATCGGACAACAGCTCGCAGCGTGTGTTTGGTATTTAATATCTTAAGATTTGGTAGGTTCTTCAGCGTTTGGTTAGTTTGGAAAAAAAAGAGGACTATGTCGTAATGTGGGATATCGTCAAATGTTAGTGCCTAGATAACACAGAAGATGCAAGAAATAGCTATATTTAGTTAGAGTGAAAATAGTGTAGGCACGGGAACGTAGCACTGTCTTTGTGTGCTTGAGTGATCTATGGTCACAAAGAAAAATAAACAAACGAAAAACATAAGAGCTCCGGTTCCGCAGTTAGACATAAGCGTAGTTCGAAACCACCGTGTATACGTGAACTTTTATTGAATCTAAAGCTGTATGAAGCCCTTCGGGACCGTCAGTGACTGAAATGTTATTACTTATTAATTGATAATGATCACATATTACCTGAAGCCACAAACATCAACATAAAATATAACACATATCAATATAACATGTATTTCAACTAATTAAAATGACAGCTTGTGACCTCATTTACAGATTAACTGATATAGGTTTACATCGACATTTAAATGTATAGCGCTCATGGCTCACTTACGTTATTTGTGTTTGTTTGCGTATAGTCATAGTGGTGTCCAAAACATATTGTGTTGTGCTTTTGTTTTGGGTTTCTTCGTCTTGTGTACCCCATGTTGCCAGTTTCCCTGGATTGTCCATTTTTGATTGCCCCTTTGATATTCTCTAACGTTTATTTATATATATACACTCCGACAATAGTCAAGCACCACTCTATATTTTTATCGATATATTTTTTTTACATCAATACTGTTAAAACAATAAAGTAGATGATATCACCATTTTTCTTACACTTCTTAAAAGACTACACCAAGGGCTCTAAAATTACCAATCTACGAAGTATTTATCATCCTGAAAGACGTGACTATGACGTGGCAAAAATGGGGTTCAAAACAGGCGCTGGAAAACGTAAAACCAGTTTGTCTTTGATGGAAGTTTTTAACATTGCATTAAAATGCAGAGTCTTCAGATTTTACGAACTTTTAAATGCATCTATTGTGCGTATGTGTAAGGCATAAAAATCAATAACGAGTATATCCACCGCGTTTATTGTGAAGTTCTGTAACACGCCTCGTCATGCTTCGCACAAGACGCATAAGCCGATCTTGGGAGAACTGTTGCTACTCCTGTAAGATATTAGTTTTTAATTCGTCAATATTTTGACATTTTGGATTGCACTGGTTAATTTTTCGGCCAATAAAGCCCCATACATGCTCTATAGGGTTCATGTCTGGCGACATCGCAGGCCATGGAATTGTCTGAACAGCCTCTTGCTGTAAAAAAAAATGTTGTACAATTCGGGCTCTATGTGGCCTAGCGTTGTCGTCCATGAACATTGGCCTGTCAGCCAACGCATGATTGTCGAAATGGGGGACTACGCGTGGGGTGAGCACATTGTCACGGTATTTTTGGCCTGTCAGATTACCATCAAGAACGTACAAGTCCACTTACAGTCAAAGAAAAAACAACCCCAGACAGCTACACCCTCACCCCCAAAAGCAGTTGTGCCCAAAATGTGGTTGTCCTGAAATGAAGTGTTTCGTTGGCGCCAAAGCTTTGCACGACCGTCGGTAGGGCGTAACAAAAAACGACTTTCATCAGACCAGTGGACACGTCTCCATGTGCGAATAGTCCACCCCAAATGATCATGTGACCAGTCAAATCGAGCATGGCGATGACGTAATGTCAACCGTGGACGTTTTATGGGTCGACGCGCTCGCATTCTCTGATGGTGGAGGCGTCTGATTACAGTGCGTGTGCTAATGTGGCCTCCAAACGCTAATTTACCACGAAGTGCACCAGCTGTACTGAAAGGCCGTTTCCGCGCCCGTCTGGATATGAGCCGGTCCTCTCTCGGCGTCGCTTTGCGAGGTCTACCTGCACGTGGACGGTCAGTAGCATTCCCCGTTTGACGAAAGCGCTGCATCAGTCGTACAATGATGGAATGGTTAACCCTGAAGTGGTCTGCCACCCTTCTATGGCTAAAACCACCGTTATGCATGCCAACAGCTTGCCACCTTTCTTGTATGGTTAATTTTCGCCGCACCATACCAAACCAATAGAAAGTGGAAATTAAAACTCTACACACAAAATATCAGCTTTCGTTGGCAAACACAAATGTTGAAAAGTACACGTGGCACTTTACACACCCTGTCATATACTAGTACACATAAATAAAAATCGATCAATAACCTAGGTAAGTATGTGTGTACAGGTAACAAAAACAGCAAACCGATTTGAAATAAGTTCATTATTAGAAAAGATATTATTGAAACAAGTCAGGTGGTGCTTAACTTTTGTCGGACTGTATATATGCGACTGGAAAATTGAGCTCGAAATTAGTAACCCGACATTGACTTGTGCCCACTTTTGTTTACCTCAATTAGTGAGTTTGCTTTATATCTACTAAGGCATCTAGCCCTGACTACATTTGCATTGGAAATTCCTGTACCAAGTCAGGGCCATTGCGGTTTTCCGGTTGCTGACTGATTTTGTCTGTTGAGTTTTGCCTTTCCCTTTGGAAGATTGCTCGGTGTTCGGTAATTTTGTTATTACCCTTATTCATTAGTTACCATAGTAACATTTTAGCGTCCCTGAAGAAAACTTCATCCATAAACTAGTCACCCGTACTAAATTAGATATCTATGTTTTTATTGATGCGTTTTCACGTACATTTGTTGATTATTTTTTACGGGAGGGTCTAAAACCAGGACAGGTATTTTTCAGTAGTTTTATATGTATAACTTTTGAACGAAGTGAGATATTTTCATGATCTAAACTCCATAATAAAGAAGAGATTAAAGGCTTTAATTTAATATAAAGATTTAAAAAAAATATTGACATTTGATACCCTAAATCGTGGGAGAACAGTGTTTTTCAATGGCGGAAATGACGATAATTTGTGTCAAAATATTTGTTTTGATCATGTATAAGACTTTTAAATCAAATGTCTGTCAAATAAATTTTACACCATTTTAAAGCTTTTCAAGGATTTATAATATGTATAGTTTATTATTTTTAGATAAATACTTTTTGAGAAATCGTGGCAGGACAGTCGACAATTCAGCTTCAAAATCGGACATTCAGTATGTCATTTCTTAAAAGTAAAAGCAAATTTCCGAAAATTGTGAGATGTCTGTCAAATTATTTTTATATCATTGTAAAGCTGGTATCATACATATTATAAATATATTAAGTTTATTAATGTAGGGTTAATAGTTTTTGAGATATCGTGGCAGGACAGTGGACAATTCAGCTTCAAAATCGGATATTCAGTATGCCATTTCTTAAAAGTAAAAGCAAATTTCCGAAAATTGTGAGATGTCTGTCAAATTATTTTTATATCATTGTAAAGCTGGTATTATACAGATTATAAATATATTTAGTTTATTAATGTAGGGTATTTAGTTTTTGAGAAATCGTGGCAGGACAGTCGATCATTTCAGTAACAAAGTCAGTGATTATGAATGAGAAGACTATGAATTTTGAAATTTAAAGCCATATTTAAAAAAAAATGTAAAACGTCCGTCAAATAAAGGTTATATGATTCTAAAGCTGATACCGTAAGGATTACAAATATATTTATTTAAATCATTTTGGATTAATAGTTTTTGAGAAATCGTAACAGGACAGTCGACTATTTCAGTAACAAAGTCATTAATTAATTAGTGAACACGAATAAGAAGACTATGAATTTGTAATGTATAGCTATATTACAGAAAACAGTAAAATGTCTGACAATTAAATTTTATACTCTTTTAAAAGACTAGTTTTTTAGGTAAGACAAATTCCTCTAGTGGAATAGAAGCCCTAGAAAATTCTGCCTTCAAATGATAATCTCCAATACCAGCCATGCCTCTCATAATCTCAAAATGATCAAACGTCTGAAGGAAATGAAAACCTAAAACAAGCATATCCACCGGCAATTCCTTCCAATCATTCTCCTGTTTTAAAACAGCATTGTAACTCTCTGACAAATTATTTGTAATGCCCGAATAAGGATCATAAAGTTCATCAAACTGTTCCAAAACCCACCTACCAGAACGCTCTAAGATATCCAACTTCAGCTCCTTTTGAAAGTAAGACGCAACATCCGCTGCCCACTTAGATGTAAGATCATCTGAAAGTTCCAAGAAAGCCTCCTCAGACTCACAATGAAGCATCTGTTTCAACTGGTGAAGATACAAACTTATGTTATCAGAAGGAACCTTGTTTTGTGTCAACCAATACTTAAAATCACCACGTAA
>MJUT01033745.1:0-14740 GCA_002080005.1 Gigantidas platifrons
CAAGAAAAGGTCTCAATCAGTGCGGTGTCTTGTTGTTTACATTAAAACATGGACGTCGCCATTTTGAACAGCTGAACGGTCACGTTATTAATTGTTTTTTTAACTTCTAAATTGAAGAGCCCTAAGCATGTGCATGGCACAATATGATAGAAAATGGATGCAGAAACAGAAGCAAACAGGTTGCGTCTATATTTTGAAAAAAATTTTGAATATTTTCTTAGGCAAATAACGACATATTCAGACCAATGTTTTATATATTTCTTTAGCTTTGGCATAAAATGGCATATGTGTTTTTGATAGAAGACACATTTTTTACTTTTTTTTACCTTTTAATGTCCGAATGGTCCAAGAATTGTTTGGCGCTAACGAGCGCGGTTGCACGTTTAGTGTTGTTTATTACTACTCAGAGTGCTTAATAATGAAATAAAATAGTCTAATAGACCTCCCCAAACTTGTAAAACGTCGCCTTGCATCTTCATTTTTTTTTTACAAATAATGGGGACTCGGTCAATTTTGCAAATGATGTAAATAATTTCGTATTACATTTGTCTGATTGTTTCTCATAAATCTGAGGTAATGAAAAGATGTAAATTATTAAAAAAAAATTATATCTCAGGATTTGCACAATGGTACAATATTGTTTATGAAGGCGACGAAGAGTTAGTTTGTACATGTTGCCTTGCATCTTCATTTTTTTTTTACAAAAAATGGGGACTCGGTCAATTTTGCAAATGATGTAAATAATTTCGTGTTACATTTGTCTGATTGTTTCTCATAAATCTGAGGTAATGAAAAGATGTAAATTATTAAAAAAAAAATTATATCCCAGGATTTGCACAATGGTACAATATTGTTTATGAAGGCAACGAAGTGTTAGTTTATACATATAAATTGCTGGACGACTGGAAAAATAAAGATTTGGAAGTTATTGTTCAAGATATAAAACATTTCATTTAGATAGTTGATGTTCTTTTCAATTATTAATAAATAAGCACTAAAAAGTGTTGAAATAAATTAACATGTAGCAACTTAGTATTCTGTTGAAGAGTTGAAGGAAATGACCGGTTCGTTTATTCACCCAAGAAGACCCAAGAAAACCCAAGAAGACCCCATCAATAATTTTAAAATTGCTGATGTAATGTTGTTCATGAAATGTTTTGAAAATAAAACCATATGTTGTCTCTGAGAATAATTTTTGAAACGGTCATCGGTATCCGCTATGGCAGACAACTCTGTCATTTGTAAAAAAAATCCTCCTTTTCTTAGGGAGCACTATAAAAATCACACATAATTTCCAACTTTATTGGGTTACATTTTATGAAGCTAAAAGAATACACAAGAAGCTTATTTATATGAAATATGATTGAACATATCAGGGCGTGGGTTTCTGATTGATAAAACTGTTTAATCTCTGATATAAAATTGAATAAAGATGAAAAGTTAGAAGCCTTATTTATAGTGCATAATGTGGTTTCATATTAAATTATACTTTTATATAAAATAGTCTCTCATAATTCTTCTAAGAATGACACTTGTATTTTAACATGTAATGATATGTTTTATTATTGTATTAACATGTTTTTGTATATGTATACAAGTGGTGAGACTAAATAAAATATTGAATATATTGAATCTTCATATTTTCAAGTTATGTAATCAAATGGTCCAAAAATGGATAGTACAAAGAAATTCGCCAATACTGTTTTGGCGTTTCCGCTTTGTGATTGGCTCTGGTAGCCTGTCTATCACATCACCTTGGCATACTTTCATATATATCAAAAGATTTGGCTACGTTAAGTGCAGACTGATGCAACTCATCCCAAACCGATTCGTCCAGTATCGTTCAGCTCTTAGCATTTCAATCACAGTCTTGGATTCTTTGGTGGCTTCAAGAAGGTCGCATTTGGTATCTTGGAGGAACGTTGACAGATATAAACAGTGCTATGTAAAATATGTTCCGCAACTACCAAAGCTATGATAAACTGAAACTGCATAATGGGTGCAAGAAACTGTCCGGATTTGTCATCGCCTTGATTTTGTAAGCGTTCTAACGTTTCACAGATGGTCCGTAATTTTGTCCCTTTTACATGTTTTCCTTAGTAGTAGCATCAGCGTCTAGTTCATGTAAGAAAGCCTGTAATTTCTTTACAGAATAGTGAAACGCGAACGTAGTAGAATAATTGAACAGTTGACAGAACATTTCGAACAGACACATCATTGCAACTATAGACAATAGCTACATTTAAACAATGGGATTTACAATGAACATACATTGCTCCTGGTACAGTCTGTAGCAGTCTTGCTTGAACACCATTGTATTTCCCGGACATATTGGCTGCCCCAATGTAGCATTGGGCCCTCATACATAGTTACTAGTACGAACTTATTAGTGATATATTAATTATACTGATTTAATTAGACTTAAAAGTAGCAATGACATTTTTTTTTCCCCCAAATTTTGTTTAACCTGCCGACGTGCACGCCATGGCGTGACAGCGTATATGCAGCTACGCCTCTTACTGCACAAGACAAAACAAGAACTTCCTTAAACACTTTTTAATATCAAAATAGTTACTGAAAAGTAATTTTCGTCTTCCACCATCCCTCCTATAAATACAATTTCAGTTTAGCAGATACTTCTAATAGAATGCAAACTGAATGTTTAAGAAATGTATATACTTTTCGTTACCGATTCAGTTATAGTTCCCATTGACCAAAGCAACTGACTCCGTTTTTCCAGCATCGACAACATCTCTTTGCAACAAACATTTAAAAGACAATGTGTCAGATTATTTAAAAAACAAGATTGGTGTAAATACAAAAGCCAGAGTCGACATTGTTGAACCCATATTCGGTGACAATGGAATACTAAAGTCTAAAGATGAATATCAGTTTGAAGAAAGGTGCAACATAATCACGACAATGGATGGAAGCAATGATCAATTTTGCAAATATTTCGCTAACGCTCTAAAGCAAAAGTTGACTTTGAATTTCAAAAATCTTGGTAACACGGCGGACACTTGGACAAAAAACAATGCAGAATCAATGCATAACATCATGAACATCTACACTAATTGGAGACCACATTCAACACCGGCGCTCATCGACGTACTTTATGGAATGGTGAAACTGCAACTTTTAGACATGCAACGTGCACTATACAATATTGGAAACTTCAGACTTTTTGGTGTCAACCAAAAATATTGCATCCGTGAGGACATTTTTAGAAGCAAAAGTGACGAGGATCAAAAGAAATATTTCTTGAACTTTCTAAAGAGTTCTACAGCCAAATCACAATATGTTGTATCAAAAGATGTAAAAACTAAGGTTCCAATGTAGGCCAAAGATGTCGCAAAAAAACCAGCACAAAGAAAGAGACCTATCAACGCAAAGACAGTCAACAAGAAATAATCATGCAGTTTAAAATGAACATTTCATATTGTTGCAAACTTATTTGTTATGTTTGTTAATAATTTACTTATTTGTTAATGACAAGAACACGACATATAAGAAACAAGTACATTTTTATTTTGTTCTTTTTCATGATTATACAAGGCATAAATCACAGGTATGACACATGCCATGATTTTCTTTTAATTTCAAGAAGATATAAAAAAATATGCCCCTATAAAATATTTATACTACATACTTAATACTATCTAGTATAATTTTGTATACGGGTATATATATTTTCATTACTTTCTTTCTTTCAAAGATGGTATAGTCATATAACATAGCATGTATCACCAGAGTTATGGGACTTTAATGAAAAGCAGAGTTATCTAACTTTGATTACATGGTACCTGACAAAACATCGATTTTCACAAATATATAAGACACATTTTCTAAGATAAATCCTAAAAATTACATTATGCTAATTTTTTAGAGGTCTTCTTGGGTTTTCTGGGGTCTTCTTGGGTTTTCTTGGGTTTTCTTGGGTGAATAAACGGACCCGGAAATGTCTACTATAAATAATACTTTTCCGAATAAATCAATGTATACATGTACATGTACATATGCAATGTATGTATATCAATATAGTTTTGTTAAAAAGAGAGATATTGCTATATCACACTCTAGTACATGGCATTCATGTCTAATATGTAGGTGTAATGTCTTATTTTTGTTATCATAAATAGCATTTGTAGCTTATTTTTTATGTTTGCCTGCTAGTTTGAAATTTTGGCATCAGCCGGACCAAACCCCTTGAATTCTAAAAATGTCATAACTCTGTCAATCTTTAAGATAATGACCTGAAATAAAGTGCATATCACTTTTGTTTAAAGCTCTATCCAATGATATACAATTTGCTCTGGTTTACTGAAAAAAACCAAAAAAAAACCACATGACCTATATTATAGGTAACCTTTTCATCTGCTCGACAGTTGATGTAACGAAATAAAGTCCAAACTGGATTGAATGGATTGATTGAATGTGATTTACTTCCGTGTTTCGATAAAATAGTATTCAAACATAAGTTTGTATTCAAATTGTCACTCTTTTTTTGTGGTGGACGCCATCACAGTTTTTATAGGAACACTAAAAGCTTACGCGATTGTCCCGACATTGGTTGCTAATTTTTTTTATCGTTTCTGACAAGAAATCGTGAATGAGATACCTATGAAATACCCTTAAAACATATGTTTTCTTTTTATTTCAAACATGTTACCATGTCGTAGCCCAAATTGTAGCGGAAGTTGCTAATAATTTACTGAAATAATTGTACATCATTGATCGGAAATGGTACGCTTATTTTGTTAATATCATTAAAAGCTCTAAATGTTGACCATGGCGGCAAATTTGAATTAGGAATGAAACTAAGCACATCATGTTCAAATGTTTAAGATAATTTTATGCCAAAAGGAAATCCTTCATCTGAAAGTGAAAAGAAGTTAGCCAAAAGACAGTGAGGAAATTTATCCCTAAATGGAATATAGGGAGAACATGGTTGATGCATGATGCGAACAAGGGAATTGGGTGTTTCCTATGCTATATGAGGAAAATTGGACACTTAGTGCTATGGAAGATATGGAGAGTTCAAATGAGGGATCTCTCACCATAGTTGACTAGTGGAATTTAATTTTGGCGAGTAGATTTCAATAGTTACTAGCCAGATGGCGAGTAACTATTAAAAATGGTTTCCCACACTGAATAAATATATCAATTTTATGCATACCCATAAGGTAAAATTTGATGGTTAATTAATAAATATATCATTACGTGATGATTTCCGCATTGGCTAGTTATTAGTACAGTGACGTAGAATGAAGAATGATGTTAAATGCACCCGTCGTAAGGAAAGTTAGTGCGCTTACGGTCATATTTTCTTTGCATTGAAAACGTCGATGTCTATTTCATCAGATAGTGAGAAAACATTTGACATAATTTAAAGAATTCGTGGAGAAAAACATATTTTTTACAACTTTCTTCGAGCGAAAAGCCAATATCGGAAAAACGGTGATTTCCAGTTTCCATGTTCAAATATGGCACTGTTATTTGATGAGAAATATAAATGACATACCTTTGCAGTATTTTTTTTTTCACTTTCAAAGAATAAATCACGGATAATCATCCAAAAATCTTGAAATTTCTGCAAGCAACTAACATTACCTGGTCGAACAGCACAGCAACTTCCGTTTTTGAAAACTGTTCGGTTATGCACTGTGGTATTAATCAACAAATTTATTATTGATAATTATTTATTAACTCTATGCTATTGTTGTCAATACAACCTAAAATGTCTTTACAATATAAAATCACAAACTCGGCCAATATAAAAACAAACTAAGCCAATATCGATATTAGCTTAGTTTTTCGGATATTGGCTTTAATAGTTTTTTATATTGGCCGAGTTTATGATTTATAACACCCATTATCAGATAAAATTGCATGGTTAATTAATAAATATATCAATTTTATAAATACCCATTATAAGATAAAATATTACGGTTAATTAATAAATATATCATTACGTGATGATTTCCGTATTGGCCTAGTTATTAGTCCTCGGGCAGCTGTATTGGCCTTCGGCTTCGCCTTAAGCCAATACAGCTACCCTCGGACTAATAGCTATGCTAATACGGAAATAATCTCGTAATAATAGATAAATCTTATAGTTCACTTGTCCTATCACATCCTATCTAATGTTAATCATTAAAAAAAAAATAGTCCACTTTATACCTCCTGCTACACGGAGGATCAACCACTCATAAAAAACAATGGTTAATTTCGGTCTTTCTTGCTCTAATTAGAGGTCAAGCACAAATAAAATCCACTGGTCCCCTTGGAATATCATGTTCAACATAAAATCAATCACTTAAAATTTTACAAATAGATCACTTGGTCTATCTTGGTCAAGAAAAGTTTTTTCTGTAGTATTAACTCGTATGATGCCCGTGACGAGTATTCGCGGCCGCTTGGAAATATGCACACACAATGGATCGACCCAATTGGGCAACTTCATAGATGAGCCAGTATTGACAAAGATATCTGTATGAACGTCTAAACCGGAAGTATTTGTTTATTATTTGAACACTAACAGTAATGCCATTCAGACATTGGACATTAAATTTATCCAGTTGTTGTTAAACTTTTGTGAAATTTATGCATATTTTGTTTTCTTAGTTTGTTATTTAAATATTATGTTACAAATTACAGTATATCTTTGTAAACAATCTCCCTCTAAGCCATCATCCGGCAGTCGGTGACAACCAGTTCAAGAGTTATAGCATGTCACCAACACTCGATAAGTTCCAATGTCTATTGGAGACGAACAAGAGAGAGCTGTGATGGATCATTGCGAGTTGATTGATTTCGCCTTTTTTTGTATGGATCCCAGGCATTACAAACACACTCAAGTGACGGACTTAATTTAAAGTTTCGACGTTTTAAAAAAGGTTTCGACGCGTATAGTAGAAAGCCAAACGTTTTATTGGTCTTCGTGTGGGGCGTTGTTTAAATGTCTTTTCCATTTTAAATCTTGGCGGATTGCTAGACCAAGATATTTCTTTTTCAAATGACACGTGAAAATAACCATAGAGGGTTGACTTAAACTTGATCGGATTTTATTGCCCGTTACATTTGTTTGGGTAAAAACCCATTTTCCAATTTTTTCCAATTTGCAAGGTTGAGGGTCTTTCGGCAAATAATTTGAATCAATACCATTTTATTTCCATGTATGCAATGCTGTCATCTGAAAATAATCACATGATGGAGCATGTATTATACACCAAAAAGATTAGGACCTAAGATTGACCCTCGGGACAGTCTAGATTCAACGAGGACACACATTTATTTTTCCTCTACAATTACCACAGATTGTGTCCTGCTAAAAAGTTTTCAATCCAGAAATTGACTTTACCTCTTACCTAAAATACTTGAACACGATATATACCGATGGAAATCGAGGACATGTTTCGGAACAGACACACATATGTAACATTCATGGACTGGAAAAATAGAAGGGTCAATGAATGATCATAGTTAACGGACTACTAGATAGGTATGTATAAAGTGTTAGTTAAGACCATTAATCTTACCTTCAACCTCCCATATTCACAAATAAAATCCACTATTTGTTTGTATTTACGTAAGAAAATCTTGAGACACCAACGGGGTAATCAGTATTCGTACATCAAGGAAGGACATACGATACAATGGTCAGAAGAAATTTACAAAGACACAAACAATGATCTATAAAACACTACACATAATATTCAGCAAAACAATGGAGACTAAAATAATTCCTTCTTTATGACCACTATGTATATGTATATATTGAATTGAGGAAGTAGATCTGACAAACTCTTATTTTAGCCCCAATGTAATGAAACTGAAATAACAATATAAACATATTAAATAACAAGTCAATTATAAAATCATTCCTTTAATAGAACTAATATTATACATATGACAACTTCTGTGTCACGAACATTAAATATATCATATAGGGTACACTACATGATAAAAACCGGAGCGTTCTTTATCATAATCCTGTAATCCCAGGTGATTTTCTCCGGGTACTCGGTTTCCTCCACCAACTGAAATATTTTTGAAAATGGCGCTAAACACCAAAAAAATAACCAACCTTGTAACTATGTGGGGTGGCATTTTGACATGGCAAACAGTTGAACGGCTGTATTATTCTCCAAAGTATGCAATCTTGTGCCCATGAAGTTAGCCTAACCCCGCCATTATTTTTTATTGAAGTGGACACGTAAGCAGTAAAGCATAGTATATCTGTGTTATGGGTATCGCTTGCAACTATCTACGATTTTAATGTGATTATGGAATTTATTTTAACTTTGAGGAGTCTTCATGGCCCCATTTCAGTTTAATTCGTTATTTTACTTTAATTTGAGGTCGTGGTTAATTGGTAGTTGGCCATTCATATAATTGTCCAATTCATTCTCTGAAATTACAGTGTTTGAAAATTAAAGAATGATCAAAAACTTAATGAATTAGTTTATTGGTTCCCGAGGAAAAAATATTCGCACTTTTTATCATATCTTATCCATAACCATATTTAACCCCGCCACTATTTTGTTTATTGAAGTACCTGTTCCAAGCCATGCAGAAAGGTGAGCGGTCATGTATCTGGGATATTTTTAAGTAGGTATTACTTTTAATTAATTAAGTTAGATAAATAATTGGCCCATCAAAATAATTACACACAACGGCCACATTATCTTACTATAAAGCATGTCCTGGAAACAGAACATTTCTTGTGTACAGATAATACTCAAGTAAGCATAAACGTGAGACTAATCATCGCTAGAGTTGTGACCAGAGTCTGTTGGTCACATTGAGAGCACAATAGCAGGGTCAATCAATGCTTGTAGTTAACTGACCACTAGCTAGGAATTTAGAATATGTCGATTAAAAATCTTACCTTTTGCATCTCAATACGTAAGAAAATCTTGAGACACCAACGGGGTAATCAGTATTCGTACATCAAGGAAGGACATACGATACAATGGTCAGAAGAAATTTACAAAGACACAAACAATTATCTATTAAACACTACACAGAATATTCAGCAAAACAATGGATACTAAAATAATTCCTTCTTTATAACCACTATGTACATGCATTTATTGAATCGATGAAGTAGATCTGACAAACCCTTATTTTAGCCCCAATGTAATAAAACTGAAATAACAATATAAACATATTAAATAACAAGTCAACTATAAAATAATTCCTTTAATAGAACAAATATTATACATATGACAATTTCTGTGTCACGAACATTAAATATATCATACAGGGTACATTAAATAATAAAAACCAGAGCGTTCTTTATCATAATCCTGTAATCCCAGGTGATTTTCTCCAGGTACTCGGTTTCCTCCACCAACTGAAATATTGTTGAAAGTGGCGTTAAACACCATAAACATAACCAACCTGTTAGTCCAACTTGTAACTATGTGGGTTGGCATTTTGACATGGCAAACAGTTGAATGGCTGTATTATTCTCCAAAGTATGGAATCTTGTGCCCACAAAGTTAGCCTAACCCCGCCATTATTTTTTTATTAAAGTAGACACGTAAGCAGTAAAGTATAGTATATCTGTGTTATGGGTATCGCTTGCAACTATCTACGATTTTAATGTAATTATGGAATTTATTTCAACTTTGAGGAGTCTTCATGGCCATATTTCAGTTTAATTCGTTAATTTACTTTAATTTGAGGTCGTGGTAACTTGGTAGTTGGCCATACATATACACTCCGACAATCTACGAAGTATTTATCATCCTGAAAAACGTGACTATGACGTGGCAAAAATGGGGTTCAAAACAGGTGCTGGAAAAACATAAAACCAGTTTGTCTTTGATGGAAGTTTTTAACATTGCATTAAAATGCAGAGTCTTCAGATTTTAAGAACTTTTAAATGCATCTATTGTGCGTATGTGTAAGGCATAAAAATCAATAACGAGTATATCTACCGCGTTTATTGTGAAGTTCTGTAACACGCCTCGTCATTCTTCGCACAAGACGCCTAAGCCGTTCTTGTGGGAACTGTTGCCATTCCTGTAAGATAGCAGTTCTTAATTCGTCAATATTTTGACATTTTGGATTGCATTGGTTAATTTTTCGGCCAATAAAGTCCCATACATGCTCTATAGGGTTCATGTCTGGCGACATCGCAGGCCATGGAATTGTCTGAACAGCCTCTTGCTGTAAAAATGTTGTACGATTCGGTCTCTATGTGACCTAGCGTTGTCGTCCATGAACATTGGTCTGTCAGCCAACGCATGATTGTCCAAATGTGGTTGTCCTGAAATGAAGCGTTTCGTTGGCGCCAAACCGTTGCACGACCGTCGGCAGGGCATAGCAAAAAACGACTTTCATCAGACCAGTGGACCCGTCTCCATGTGCGAATAATCCACCCCAAATGAGCATGTGACCAGTCAAATCGAGAATGGCGATGACGTAATGTCAACTGTGGACGTTTTATGGGTGGTCGCGCTCGCATTCCCTGATGGGGGAGGCGTCTGATTACAGTGCGTGTGCTAATGTGGCCTCCAAACGCTAAATTACCACGAAGTGCACCAGCTCTACTGAACGGCCGTTGCCGCGCCCGTAAGAATATGAGCCGATCCTCTCTCTGTGTCGTTTTCCGAGGTCTACCTGCACGTGGACGGTCAGTAACATTCCCCGTTTGACGAAAACGCTGCATCAGTCGTACAATGATGGAATGGTTACCCCTGAAGTGGTCTGCCACCCTACTATGGCTAAATCCACCGCTATGTATGCCAACAGCTTGCCACTTTTCTGTTATGGTTAATTTTCGCCGCACCATACCAAACCAATAGCAAATGAAAGTTAAAACTCTACACACCAAAAATCAGCTTTCGTTCGCAAACACAAATGTTGAAAAGTAGACGTGGCACTTTACACACCCTGTTATGTACACATAAATAAAAATCTACCAATAACCTGTTTCACAGGTAAGTAAGTATGTGTGTACAGGTAACGAAAACAGCAAACCGATTTGAAATAAGTTCATTATTATAAAATATATTATTGAAACAAGTCAGGTGGTGCTTAACCTTTGTCGGACTGTATATAATTGTCCTATTCATTCTCTAAAAATAGAGTGTTTGGAAATTAAAAAGTGAACAAAAAACTTAAAGAATTAGTTTATTGATACCCGAGGAAAAAATATTCGCACCTTTTGTCATATCTTATCCATAAAAATATTCAACCCCGTCACTGCTTTGGTTATTGAAGTACCTGTCCCGAGCCATGCAGAAAGGTACAAAAATGTAAGCGGTCATGTATCTGTGATATTTTCAAGTAAGTATTACTTTTAAATTAATTAAGTTAGATAAATAATTGGCCCATCAATATAATTACACACAACGGCCACATTATCTTACTATAAAGCATGTCTAGAAACAGAGCATGTCTTGTATACAAGTGAGACTAATCATCGCTAGAGTTGTGACTTCTATTCTGGACCATAGACGGCGGATGCCACTAGTGGAGCAGGAACTGATTGCCCTTCCGAAGCTCGTGAGTTCATCACCGGTTTTTTGTAGGATTCGTGTTGCTTGTTCTTTAGTTTTTTGTGTGTAGCGTTTTGTAGATTATTTTTTGTCCTTTTGTCCTTTTTTTTATAAAAGAAAATGGACAAAAGGACAAAAAATAATCTTGGTAACAGAGAGAGGTATCAAACAAATTGCCTCAACAGTAGCCATTTTCTGCTTGCCAGTATTATTCGGAGGGTAACATGTCTTAAAGAGTAAGTTGTTTTTTTTATTGATAAAGATATGCATGAACGCTTAAACCGGAAGTATTTGTTTCTTACGTGGACACTAGCAGTAATTTCATTCAGACATTGGACATTAAATTTATCTACTAGTTATTAAGCTTTTGTGCAATGTATACATATTTTGTTTTCTTATTTTCTTATTTAAATATTATTTTCACCAATTACAGTATATCTTTGAAAACAGTCTCCCTCTAAGCTATCACTCGTCCAGTATAATAGTAGATGAATCTCTCCTTACAATCAACTCAAAGAAAAAAAAACACCGGATATTGATGAAAAATTGAAATAGTGATTTGACTAAACATGTAATTGAAGAAATTCAGAATAGAGTAAAACCTGCTTTAATGACCATCCCTATTAGTTAATTGCTAATATTATGGGTTATGTATTTTTGTTTACCTTTACAGTACATTTCATATAATTAAGCCTGTATTTAGCGGCAACCTGTATTATATATCCATATCCCAATGTTCCCTTAGAAGGTCACATAAAACAGGTTTGACTGTGTAATAAACAGGGACGGTATTAAAATTGGACCGTAGGAAAGAAATACAGTCAAACCTGTATTAAGAGGTCAACTTTGGGACAAGGAAAAAGTGGTCTTTCAGACAGGTGACCTCTTAATAGAGGTTAAAATCATACGAAATTGTCTATGAAAGGACTAGGAAAATGTGACCTCTTAATGCCGGCGTCTGCTTAACAGAGGTGACCGCTTTGGCAGGTCTGACTGTATGTGATGTTTGGATATATATATATATATATAGGGCCGCATTACATTGGGGCGGAATATGGCTTCATTCTAGACATCCAATGGGACGGGGAAAATACATACAATGGGGCGAAATTTACCTGTAAAATTTAATGAATTACCTGTAAACATAATGATACCTTGTTAATTAAGCAGTGCGTATGTGAACACTTTTTACATGGTTCGTAACCTACTAAACACATTTATTTCATAAAACTATTTGTCTTCATACAAGATGGACTTGCAAATTGTGAAAACCCAAACTAATATGGGAAAAGAGTGCTTGATTGTAGATGGTTATACGTTTCGTAGGGATAGTATACTAAAATCTGGGGAAATATCTTGGTGCTGTTCCTTAAACAGACAGAAATGCAAGGCTAAAATAAGAATAGATGCTGATTCTACTATAATTTTTGCCGGAACACTAGACCACAAACACCCAGAAAGTGACCGCTCTTTGGAAAGAAAACTGGTAAGAAACCGATTGAAACGGAAAGCTACGGAAGATATTTCGTCCAGACCAGCAAAGATAATTTAAAATGAACTGTTTGCTTCCAATAAAGAAAACCATAAGCCTAGTGACATCACAAGTTTACGCCAGGCACTGTACAGAGAGAGGCGGAAAATATTTCCTAAACTACCGTCCTCTATTGACTTATGAACCAATTGACGACATCTATTACTCAAAGTTCAGTACCGTGTGTAAACCCCACGTGTTTGGATGATGACCTCAACCCTGCGTCTCATCCCTCCAGTTAGACGTCGGATGTCCGTTGTGATAGCTGCTGCCATTCCCGATACAATACTGCTTCCAACTGACGAATGTTTTGCACAGGAGGTTCCCGAGCATGTATACGACGGCCTAACATGTCCCAAATATGCTCTATGGGATTCAAATCCGGGCTCATGGCTGGCCAAGGAACAGAAGTCACGGCTTCGCTTTGGAGGTAGGCGTTGTCATCCATATACACAGGCCTTGCAGCTAATGGGTGGTTGTCGAAATGGGGGACCACGACTGGTTGCAAGACGTCATTGATGTACTGATCACCAGTTAGGTTGCCTTTAATGGGGACTTAATCCAGCTTGCAGTCATGAGAGATACACCTCAAACAATTACTGAGCCTCCACGGTAAGGGACAGTTGGCTGGATGTTCCTTAGGGTATAGGTTATATTTTTGTATCTCCAAACCCTCATCCGGCCGTCGGTTACATAAAGCAGAAACCGGCTCTCGTCTAACCAATGGATCTTGTGCCATGTACTTAAATTCTAACCACGTCGTGCTAAACACCAATCCAAACGTGTTCGTCGATGTCGGTCTGCCAACAGTTGACGTTTAAAGCTTTTTAGTGGTCTTCGTGTGGGGCATTGCTTTCATGTCTTTTCCATTTTTAATCTTGTCGGATTGCTAGACCAAGATAGTTGGCTTCTTCAAATGACTCGTGAAGATGACCATAGAGGGTTGTCTTAAATTTGATCAGATTTTATTCCCCGTTACATTTGTTTGGATGAAAAAACATTTTCCATTTCCCTTCCCAATTTGCAAGGTTGAGGGTCTTTCGGCAAATCATTTGAATCAACAGTGTATTTTATTGCCATGTACGCAATGGTGTCGTCTGAAAATAATCACACGATGGAGCTTGTACCATACAAACAAAGACTAGAACTTAATTAAGATTGACTCTCGGGAACTCTAGATTCAACGGGGACATACATTTATTTTTCATCTTCAACTACCACAGATTGTGTCCAGTTAAAATGTTTTCAATTCCGGAATTGACTTTATCTCTTACCTCAAATACTTGAACACGATATATACCGACGAGGACATGGTTTGGTACAGACACAAATATGTAACATATACATGGACTGGACAATAGAATGGTCATTGAATGCTTGTAGTTAACTGACTAGGTATAATGTGTTAGTAAAGACCATTAATCTTACCTTCTGCCTTTCTCAAAATCCAATATTGTTTTGTATATACGTAAGAAAATCTTGAGACACCAAAGGGGTAATCAGTATCCGTAAATCGAGGAAGGACATACGATACAATGGTCAGAAGAAATTTACAATGAGACAAACAATGATCTATAAAACACAGCAAAAAATGGAGATTAAAATGATTCCTTCTTTATGATCACCATGTATATGTATTTATTGAATTGAGGAAGTAGATCTGACAAACCCTGATTTTAGCCCCAATGTACCTGAT
>MJUT01033745.1:28455-53168 GCA_002080005.1 Gigantidas platifrons
GCACGTCAATTAACATTTTGGGTTCAAAAATTTCGGAAAGGCAAAAGGCAAACGGAAAAAATAAAATTGGAAGTCATTATAACGAGCCGACGCAGGTCATTAATTTCATTGACCGAGTAATTATAACGCACGCGAGGTCAGTTTCTTGGCGAGTTGGAGTCATTATAATGCACGCGAGGTAATTTCTGTTCAAATAGGCGTTTTCGGAGTCATTTGCCGATTTTAATGTTTAGTAAACAACCAATCAAATTCCTGGATTCTGATTAGAGGTATAATAATATGGGTTATTTATCTTCGTTTCCCTTTACAGTGTATTTCATATCAATAAGCCAATATTTAACGTTAACCTGTATTATGCGTTCATATTCCAATGTTGCCTTAGAAGGTCATATAAAACAGGTTTGACTGTGTAATAAACAGGAACACTATTAAAATTCGTCCATATGAGAGAAATACAGTCAAACGTGTATTAAGAGGTCACCTTTGGGACAAGAAAAAAGTGGTCTTTCAGACAGGTGACCTATTAAAAGAGGTTAAATTCATATGAAATTGTCTATGAAAGGACAAGGAAAAGATGACCTCTTAATGCCGGTGACTGCTTAACAGAGGCGGCCGCATGAGCAGGTCTGACTGTATGTGATGTTTGGATATATATAGCAAGGTAATTATGAAGATGTAAATATTAATATCAATCGTATAAGGACAGCTTTGAAATAACAAAGGTGTAATCCGAAGTCGTAAACCGAAATATGGACAAAGCAATGACCCAAATAAAAACAACGATCTACAAAAAACACTACACCGTAAACAGATTCGAGAACTTAAGATTAAGCTATATACGAAGACCCTCATCAGTCATACAACTGAATAGTCCCAGTGGTCTATTTTGCTCCATTTATGGTCAATCATTACGAAACCCCTCAATCAACAAAGGGTAATTATTGATAAATCTTATAATCCATTTGTCCTATCTTATCCTATCTAATATCAATCATTAATAAAAACAAATATTCCACTTTGTCCCTCCTGGCTGCTCCACGGAGGATCAATCACTCATAGAAAACAATGGTTCATTTCTGTCTTACTTGCTCTAATTAGAGTCAAACACAAATAAAATCCACAGGTCCCCTTGGAATATCATGTTCAACATAAAATCAATCATTTAAAAATTCAAAAATGGATCACTTGGTCTATCTTGGTCAAGAAAAGTTGGAGACAGTGTTTCTGTAGTATCAACTCGTATGATGCCCATGACCAGTATTCGCAGCCGCTTGGAATTATGCGCACACAATGGATCGATCCAATTGGGTAACTTCTCCATGAATGGCACAAATATATATCTGTGAACGTTTAAATCGGAAGTATTTGTTTATTATTTGGACACTAGCAGTAATTTCATTCAGAAATTGGACATTGCATTTATCTATTTGTTTTTAAACTTATGTGAAATTTATACATATTTTGTTTTCTTATTTTGTTATTTAAATACTATTTAATCAATTACAGTCTCCCTCTAAGCCACCACTCGTCCAGTAGAATAATACATGAATCTCTCGCTATAATCAATTCAAAGGAAAAAAAAACCACCGGATATTGTTGAAAAATCAAAAAAGTGATTTGACTAAAAATGTAATTGAATTCAAGAAATTCAGAATAGAGTAAATAAGGGTAATAACAAAATTACCGAACACAGAGCAATCTTCCAAAGGGAAATTCAAAACTGATAAATCAATAAACAGACAAAATCAGTCAACAACCGGGAAACTGGAAAACCGCAATGGTCCTGACTTGGTACAGGCATTTCTAAAGAAATGGTGGATTGAATCAGATTTTACGCCGCCAACCTCTCGCTTCCATTATGGTTCAAAGGTTCCCGTTGTCACTAAAACAGTATTTACAACAATACTGGAAAAACAGGCAAAATAGCAGTCAAACAGTACCAAACTCAGTATCTAATATATCTCGTGAACCATCACCATCAACTATGAGTCCTTTGAAGTATTTTAATTACGACCGTAAATGTCAAAAGCATTCTTACGTCACACATTCACAAAAAAATATTTTTGACATTGTGAACCACGTATACCAAATCCTTATCTTTATACATTTTCACAATATGAAAATGTATCTTTTGCTATTGTATCTGCAGAGACAGAATATATTTCGACAAGATCTTGATATCGGAATATAAACTTTTTAAGAGATCGAATAAGGCGAATATTTGTGTAGCCCTGGTCCAGTAGCATGTTTTTCAGACAAAGATGACGCTTCAAAAAATCAGAATAATTGCTACTGGCTCTTGCATAACGAATCAATTGCGAGATGTAAAACCTGTTTTAGTGACTAACCCTATTAATTAATAGATATTCTAATATGACGTCTATAAAGCGACACACACGATATTACCCAATATCTCTATATTTAGCGCAAGTGCGATACACAACACATCTGGCTGTTCCATGTGACTCCCGCTGTGAAATTTTGTGAGTGAGCTGCCGGAGTTTATACATATATAATTTCCTAAAAACACAGTGTTCAATCCTTATAATTATTATTCTTGGACATCGTGTTTGTTTTCGACGCTAAATACTATTAAAGAAATACCCAAAGAAGAGCCTTATACAATACACATACGATTGTAAGCTGAAAAAAATCCGCGAAATATTATTGACAACTTTGAAACATAACTTCAACATGACGTCATTGGCGTCACATGAAGACTTCTAGTTTGAAACGTAAAGATTTTATTTGGCTTCGTGTACTCTTCAAGTTTGATACAATTTAAAAGCTTTTTAAAATACCGTTTTTTTGTTTTAAAATATCTCGTTCAAAAACAAATAATTCAAAATCAATTCAAAATTTTCGAAGGAGGTAAATGGAACAGCCACCATATGCCGTGTGTATACAGTTCACGAAAGGTTAAACATAACCGTATTTGTCCTATTAGAATCGAAATAATTCATAGCAGGCATAGAGTTGTGCAAATTTACACATGGGATGGGCCTTTATATTCTTAGATTTTACCCCTCGCTTTCGCTCGGGGTAAAACTAGAATATAAAGGCCCAGCCCATGTGTAAATTTGCACAATTCTATGCCAGCCATGAATTATTTCTTAAATATTATGGGCTATGCATTTTCGTTTACCATTACAGTGCATTTCATATTAATAAGCCTGTATTTAGCGGCCACCTGTATTATATATCCATATTCCAATGTTCCCTTAGAAGGTCACAGTCTACCTCTATGCAATCATTCATCTGTCTGTGACAACCAGTTCAAGAGTTATAGCATGTCGCCAACACTCGATACGTTCTACTTTCTGTTGGAGACGAACAAGACAGATATGTGATGGATCATTCCGAGTTGATCGATTTTACCTTTATGGCAGTACAAACACACTCTAGTGACGGACTTAAGTTAAGGTTTCGACATTTAAGAAAAAGGTTTCGACGCGAATAGTAGAAAACCAAGCTTTTTATTGGTCTTCGTGTGGGGCATTGCTTACATGTCTTTTCCATTTTAAACCATGTCGGATTGCTAGACCAAAATAGTTGGCTTCTTCAAATGACTCGTGATGATGACTAAAGAGGATGTTTATCAATTTGGTATCTTCCAACTCTTCTTAAATTTGATCGGATTTTATCCCCCGTGAAAGAAAGGACTTTACTCTTGTTTCGATGAAAAACCATTTTCCATTTTCCTCACCAATTTGCAAGGTTGGGGATCTTTCGGTAAATAATTTGAATGAATATTGTATTTCATAGCGATGTAGGCAATTGTGTGATCTGAAAATAATCATATGCAGGAGCTTGTACGATACAGAAAAAAGATTAGGACCTAAGATTGTCTCTCGGGACACACTAGATTCAACGGGAACACATTTATTTTCTTCTTCAATTACCACAGATTGTGTCCTGTTAAAACATTTTCAATCCAGAAATTGACCTCTTACCTCGAATACTTGAACACAACATATACCGATGGAAATAAGGGCCGTCGTGGCCGTGATCGTATTGTAGATATATTTACTACTACCTATGCAATCAGAGCACCACATTATGTGATAAAGTTTGTCGGTGGCTTGCGGCAGACCGCTTGGTTTTCTCCTGGTCCTTTGGTTTCCTCCACCGATAAAAATGACCTCCACGATATAACTGAAATATTGTTAAAAGTGACGTTAAGCACCATCAAACAAACCGATGAAAATCGAGAACATGATCTGGTACAGACACAAATATGTAACGGTTTAAGATAATCATAAACATGGACAGGACAATAGACTGATCGTAGTTAACTGACTACTGGCTAGGAAGGTAGAATCTGTTGGTCACATGGAGAGTACAATAGTAGGGTCAATGAAAGCACGTAACTAACTGACTGCTAGATAGGTATGTATAATGTGTTAGTAAAGATCATTAACCTTACCTTCTGCCTCCAACATTCACAAAGAAAATCCACTATTTGTTTGTATATACATAAAACAATCTTGAGACACCAAAGGGGTAATCAGTATCGGTAAATAGAGGAGGGACATACGATACAATGACCAGAAGAAATCTCCAAAGAGACAAACAATGATCTATGAAACACTACACAGAATATTCAGCAAAAAATGGAGATTAAAATTATTCCTTCTTTATGATCACCATGTATATGTATTTATTGAAATGAGGAAATAGGTTAGACAAACCCTTATTTTAGCCCCAATGTAACTGATTACGTCTGATATAATGGAGATTATTTTCGTTTTTGAATTAAAATGACATTGTGTATTTGATGTGAATATATCCCCAAAAAAATTATCAGTAAATGTAAATTGTATGTATTCTGTTGTTTAATAAAAAAACACAAGAAATTAACTTTTTGTTTAGATCTATTTATAGAATAAATTTGCGTTGTATGTATTGATATAGTATCTACTTTATAGGACATCAATCAATGACACACTATCTAAACTATCTAGGGTGGATGTTCTTTATTGTTGACCTATGATTAAATATTGTGATAACACTGAAATAACAATATAAACATATTAGCCTACACACACACACCCCCCTCCTCATTTGTTTTATTGACGTTGGTGGTTTTGTTTGCTGTATAGTGCTTAACGCTACTTTCAACAATATTTCAGTTATATCGTGGTGGTCAGTTCTATTGTTGGAGGAAACTGGAGTACCCGGTGAAAATCCATAAACCTGCCGTAAGTCACTGACAAACTTATTCACATAATGTTGTATCGAGTACACCACTGTTGTATGGAAGTGTAAAAACAAGCAGTAATGTATAATATATGTGTGTTACGGTTATCGAATGTGTCTCTATCTACGATTTAAAAAAGATTATGGAATTTATTTCAACTTTGAGGAGTCTTCATGGCCTTATTTCAGATTGTCGCTTGGTAGTTTGGCATACATCTAACTGTCATTCACTGAAAATACAGCTTCTGAAATTTAAAGACTCAACAACAATTTAATAAACAGTTGGTAATCAAGAAGGGAAGCTTGTATTTATCAGTTTATTGCTACTAGAGGAAAACATATTCACACTTTCTACCATATCATAATCCATCAAAATAGATTAACCCCGCCACTTTTTATTGAAGCACCTGTCCCACGCCAGGAAAGTAGTCGGTCATCTATTTGTGATATTTTCAAGTGAGTACATGTGTATTGCTTTTATTTAATCAAGTAAAAACAGCATGGCCTAGAACCAGAACATGTCTTGTGTACAGATAATATCCAAGTAAACAAAAATGTGAGAGTGATCATGGCTAGTGTTGTGACTTCTATCCTAGCTCATAGACGATATTTAACACGACAAGTTTAAGTTCAAGTGGAGCAGGAACTGATTAATCTTCCGGAGCACGCGAGTTCATCACCGGTTTTTAGTGGAATTTGTGTTGCACGATCTTTAGTTTTTTTTTGTGCAGTGATTAGGACCATTGTTTGTATTTTTTTTCCTTTTCTTTCATAATATTGGTTACAGTGAGAGAGGAAACATTGCATATGCATATCATATGTGTTTTTCTGTATTTGTATCTGCCTCTGCTTTTCTTTAGAAATAAACAAATTACAAAAAAGATACTTCTTTTAATTTATTAGGATCCACATATGATTCCCCCTTACTAAGATATAAGCTTGTTGAAGAATCGACTTGTGATTGTCCATAGACTAATGCAAATGTTGTTTTTTTTTGTCGAAGGCTTTTCCAGCTGGAATGATGTCATGAAATGTAGCTACTTATTTAAGAACTTTTATCCAACTATATTTCAATCTAACGTTTTTTTAGTATGTGGTATTTTTATTATGAACAAAAAGTTTAAATGGTGATTGACACTGAAAATTAGAACAAATGACCACGACATATTACGTCAAGAATCCAGATCCTGGTTTGTGACAGGCACAAAAATGTGGCAGGATTAAACCGTTTGTATATTTCCAAAACAAATCTATATCACCATATATTTAAAACAAGCTTGAAAGTAGACAATGAGCATTAACTCTTTATAAATTCAGATCATAAAGTAAAGCAAACTGTTTTGTCAAATACATTTGAAATGTAATTAACTGGTGCTGATATATGACAATACTATTCCTGTTTCCTCAATCAATGAAATTGACCGCAATAATTGGTGGTTAGAGTTATTGGTATTTAATGTCACTTTCAGCATAGTTCGAGATTGAATTACATCAGCAGGATGTGCCACACATTTGCTGCCATGACCGAATTGTAGAGTTCGAGTTAATGCTTTTACATTATCAACGTTAGAACTAACAGAATTCTATGTTCATCTAAAACAACAGTGTAGAAAAAGGTGTGGATATTTTTAGGTCATGGTTGGCAAAGTATGGGTACCCATACAAGTTTGGATTTCTAACTGATTATAGAACAACTGCTTTTCGGCAGTTCGATTTGAAAAAAATATGATGACTTTTGTCCAAAAATTGTATTTTTTTTTGGTCAATGCAAATGTAACATATGTCTGTAAAATAAATCGAAAATAGACGATTTTTTTAAATTAAAACGGAGACATAATAATTCGGTCCGGAGGTTTTAACATAGATTGATTCATTGATGTTCGCGCTTTTTACTTTTCTTCTTCGGCAACCTTGTCGCTTTCGGTGCCTATTTACTGATCATGCGCGATATCAGTGTGCTAAAAGGGAAATAATCACAAGGTCTGAAAACTCAGCCATTTGCAAGTGTAGGACTAAGGTTAACGACGAAAAAAAGACGAAAACAGTGATTACAGATTTATTCCATATTAAATATTAATTCAAATTCTAGTTTTTATGCTATGATTTCATCCCGTCACGTAACTGGTTTAGATTAACGGAGAAAATGTAAATGTTTAAATAAACAGTGTCGACACCCATCACTGAAAAACACTGTCAGTTCGAATCTCACATAGACGAGGTGTACTCGATACAACATTATGTGATACAGTTTGTCAGTGACTTGCGACTTTGCCGTGGTTTCCACCGGAAAACCCCGTTTCCTCAACCAATAAAAAACCACCACAATAACTGAAATATTGTTGAAAGTGGCGTTAGACACTTTAACTCTCAGTCACTGAAACAAATATCGTCTAACACATTCCTGCAGCACAACAAAAGATATGTGCGCAATATCAGACGATGCTAACAACCGGTCGCTTCATGTGACCACTTTATACCGAGGAAGTCGATTCACTTAATGCATAATAGCGGTCTATACAAGCTCGCTCAAGAACAGAATCTCGTTGACGATCATGATTTTTTCGTGCATGTATTCCTGGAAATTCAAGATTTTTTATTTCCGGTCTTTCAGGCCCAAACTTTCTGGACATTCTGTTGCAGAGAAAATAAGCATCTATGAAAGTTTTCCAGTGTTTTTTCGGACTTCAAATCCTAAATTTTGAGATAAGCATCAGTTGGTCCCCAGTGACCCAAATCAGTCTTGTTCCGCCTTTCACAATTCCTTTTGGAGGCCCTTCTCGCCACAAAACCGTAGAAATGAATCAGAAAGTGAAAGGCAAGCTTTGTAAACGGACGGGAAATGGGAGGAACATTGGTAGTTGCCGAAAGTGGGTGGGTTTCAAATTTTCAAAACTGACGAGCAAGAAAAATGTGGGTTCCAATATACCTTTTTACCTCTTAATGTATTGATATATTTTGGTGTCCATGCTTAAACTTCAGCTTTTATAAATTACTGTCACAAAAGTATATGTGTTCGTTTGGTTTTTTTTTGGGGGGGGGGATCCTGCTACGCCTCTGTGTAAAACATTCAATGTCACATAATTTGTCCATATGCCCTAGTATTGAAAATATGTCAAATGGACTCGAGCTTGTGTTTTCACCCCAAGATTGATTGCATATTGTTTAACATCCAGCGAGCAGCATTGCGGCATTCATGACAACAACGAGTTCAATAATATAGATAAACGTCTGAAGTACACAAACCAAAGGGATAAAGAATTACACACTTTGTTGAATGGCATGGAAATGAGTGAAGGGATAGGTCAACCGGGTCAACGATATTTGACTGACAAATTATGAAGAGTTTTGTATAACCGAAAAAAATAAGTGGGTTTGAGTCCTGTGAGTCTGATATAATGGAGATTATTTACGTTTTTGAATTAAAATGACATTGTGTATTTGATGTGAATTCATCAAAAAACTTAAATTATGTTTATTTTGTTGTTTAACAATAAACACACGAAATTAACTTTTTGCTTAGAAATATATATAGAATAATTTTGCGTTGCATCTATTAATATAATATCTACATTGTAGAGCATAAATCAATTATACACTATCTAAACTATCTAGGGTGGATTTTATTTATTGTTGACCTATGTTTAGATATTGTGATAACACTGAAATAACAATATCAACATATCAGCCTACAACCCCTCCCCCTCCTCCTCATTTGTTTTATTTAATTGGGTGGTTTTGTTCGCTGTATAGTGTTTTAACGCCACTTTCAACAATATTTCAGTTATATCGTGGTGGTCTGTTTTATTGATGGAGGAAGACACTAGTTTATTCTTTTGTCCCTTTTCTTTCACAATATTTGTTACAGAGAGAGGTAGTAAACAGACTGTCTTAACATTAGCCATCTGCTATTTGCTAGTAACATGTCTTAAAGAGTAAGATGTTTTGTTATTGGTTTCTTGCGTGTGAACGACAATGTTTTGATTAGGGCTTTGTGTTGATCGATGCTTAGTTTTAGCCATTTTATTGTCTGACCTTCGAATAACACGGCTTCTGATTACCGATTTGTTTATCTTCAAACTCTTCTCATATACAATCACCACAACAAACTGTGTGCGAACTTCTAATCAAATACACAACAAATAATTGAAATGAAGGTCAAATGTGATAAAGTGTAGTGGTTTGAAACACCATGGTTATCATATTATCTTAAAATCAGGTCAATATAAAAATACTGCTTTTAATTTATTAGGATCCACATATTCAAGATAAAAGTTATTTATTGTCAATTAAGACGCCCCGAAGAGCAGAATAATTAGTTAATTTCATACAATGATTCAATATTGATTTATATATGATTATGACATAAAAACAATATAAAATAATAACATAATTCTATATACATAAAACATAAAAAAATAATAAGGGTTTGTTCAGTGGTCCAGAGTAAAATAATGTCTTGTTCTCTGGGTCAGCTCACATATTCATATATTTTTCAAATACAAATCTCTTTCTGATGTAAGCTCTATGATTAAATTACTTAAGGTTCTTAGAGCCTCTGGATTCTCGCATCGAATAACCCAAATAAAGCTATTTTCATTATTACATGTTTTTAAGTTTGGACATAGTGTATAGATAGTTTCTAAATAAGGTTTTCTAATATATTCACAACTTTTTACATTTCACAAGGAAGTGAGTTTCATCTTCCACTCCATCTTTACATATTTTGCATATTCGGTCTGCTGCTTTAATATTTTTATGCCTTCCCAATTCAATTTCTAAATGATGATTTCCGATTCTTAATTCGGTAAGGGCTTGGCGTTGATTCCTCCTACTAAAATATACGCTTTTTGAACAATCGACTTGTGATTGTCCATAAACTAATCCACAGAGGTGTGGGGTAGATTCCCATCGATATACAATGCACATGTTTTTTCTTTGTTTTTTTTTCCAAGCAGGAATGATAGCATATGTGTCATGAAATGTAGCTACTTATTTAAGACCTTTTATCCAACTATATTCCAATCTGACGTTTTTGGCAGTATGAGGTATCTTTATTATGAACAAAAAGTTTAAATAGTGACTGGCACCGAATATGAAAAAAATTATCACGATATATTACGTTAGAAATACAGATCCTGGTTTGTGACAGGCACACAAATGTGGCGGGATTAAACCGTTTGTATAATTACAAACAAGTCTATATCACCACATACTCGTAAGATTATGTTTAAGTAGACAATGAACGATAACTCTGTATAAATTGAGATCATAAAGTAAAGCAAATCGTTTTGTGAAATACATTTGAAGTGTAATTAGCTTTGTGCTGATCTATGACAATGTTATTTCTGTTTCCTCAATCAATGACATTGACCGCAATAATTAGTGGTTAGACCACGGATATGTTCAACTTGTCGTAAACACTTCCCGGTCCTTTCCTCATTCATGACTTACCAGAGGGTTTATAACTAGATTAACACGACGGGTGTCACTAGTGGAACAGGACGTGCTTACCCTTCTGGACCACATAGGTTCACCCCCGGTTTTTAGAGGGGCTCGTATTACTCGATATTTAGGTTTATGTGTATGTTTTGTAAATCGTTGTTTGTCCTTTTGTACTTTTTTCTTTTTGTCATTGTGTCGTCTGTTCTTCTTTGATATGCGGATTCTGATTACCCCTTTGGTATCTTCAAACTCTTCTTATTAGATACATTGATTATTGAAACTTAAATAATGTAATTGTTATCAAAGATAAGGTTCTCACCCATAAGGCATGTGTGACCTTAGGCGAGTTTGGTTATCTTATTTAGGTCCTGTGACTTTTTTTTACTGAAATACTTTAAAATTATTTGACTTTCCAATCTTTCGACTTTGATTGAATCTGATGAATGTCCTTCCATAAACTCGTCATGCGCACTAATTTAGATATCTACGTTTTTATTCGTTTTCTGTGTAGTGTTTTGTAGATCATTGATTGCCCTTTATCTTGTCGCCATTGCTTTGTCAGTTCTTCGGTTTAGGGCTTCTGATTACACCTTTGGTATCTGATATAACTTTATTATCTAAGCCAATGTTACAACGATTACAGAGTGAGAGTGTTCAAATTAATGCAAGGTAAATACATACTATTACACCAATTATCAAGATCATACGGGTACATTAAATACAATTAAAATCCACATGTTATATAAATATATTGCCAAACTCTCCATTATATTAAAGGAGTGGAAAGTTATTGTTCTCTTTGTCCTATAGATGCTATACACGGATTTTTTTGTTACAGATTAATAATTAATAAAATGAATAAAGTACAATAGGTGGAATTTAAGTTGGAGAATATGCTGGTATCTCTCCATTCCTTAAAAAAAATGGGCCTCGCCTCCATTATTTCTAAAGAATGGAGAGTTACTCGGACATTCTCCTATACAGAATAGTAATACTAAGAGAGGTGTGATTTGTTTTTAAAGGAAAATTTATTTTCTTATTTGTTGCATCAATAATCTTCAAAAGTTGCATGCAATAATGATATGGTAAAACATATACATTCCCAAAAAATTCATAGGAAAAGAAACTGTTTTATATAAAAGGTAACAATATATACACAAAAGTATTTGGTATGAGTATTTTTTAAGATCAAAAACAATACTATGCAAATCAGTTCCAATGCATATAGATAATTCCACACTATTTTATTATTGTCTTGATTCGAAACAATGATATGCACATACTATTTGGTAAGGATTATGGTGTTTAGCGCCACTTTCAACAATATTTCAGTTATAACGTGATGGTCAGTTTTATTGTGGAGGAAAGCGGGGTACCCGGAGAAAGCCACTGATCTGTCGCAAGTTACTCGCAAATTTGATCAAATAATTCTGTATAGAGAACACCTCGACATGAGCTGGATTCGAACTCACAACTTTAGGCACTGATCACTTAGGTAGCTGTAAATCCAACTACTATGCGATCACCACAACGACGGCTCATTTTAATGCTTAAAATTAGTAACATCATTTAAAAGATAAGCAATTAAAGCATTATATTTACCGCGGGTCTTGCGAATTAACTTATTTAGACAAACGAATCCGAATGATGAGCTCGCTTAAATAATTTCATGAGTAAGACACGAGGTATATATGTTTAGTAACATAAATAAAATGATTGATATTTGGCATGGAGCTTAAACTATGACACAACATTCAGAACTACAAGTTGTACCATTGCATAAGCACCATCTATTCGCATTTGGATTCAACACAGTTTTAATGGTTGGTTAATTTAGTATGGTACGATATCAATTCCAGATAAATGACAATGGTTTTCTACAAGCTCATATTTTAAGCAGGATAATTCATAGAAAACATCAATGAAAAAAGACTCATATATGTCACAACATTTGCTATAAATTACACACTGTGTTAAAGGTGTTACTTAGGGTCCTTGTTATAAATAGCACTCATCGAGTCTTTGTTAAAAATTAAACACTGTGATACGTTCACTCATCAGGTCCGATTTACACATTACGCATTTTGTAAATGATCGGTCACTAACGGCTGCCCTTCTTTAAAAACATGTATATACACTGTGATTACATCCTGTTTGAGCTCTGATAAAATGTCAGATAAAAATATATTTACAAATTTATTGATTTTGTATCCACCATATATTGATCCAATGATAGGTACTGTTAATATTGGAAATAAGCAAGTAGGATACAGGTAATCAGACTTTATCGATATCTTACTTTGAACAAAATCGTCTACAGATACTTCTGAGAAGTTGTGTTTCAATCCTTCAAAGTTTTCATCATAATTTTGATCAAGGCCAAAGACTTTGATGTAATGCCGAACCTCGAGTTCAATGAAAATAGTACGAGTTGGATATTCGAATGATAAAAATGGAAATGATACTGATGAAAGGATAGCTGTACCAATCGATACGTATGGTATTCGCTTTTTCAGTTCTAGAATCTTCTTCTCTATTACAGTCTCTGTACGAATTGGAAGGGAAAGCATAGCTGCTGAAAATTGGTTAGAAGGTAGCTTCGTTTTCATATGGTCTTGCAAATTGGACATTTCCACAAAATGTGGCTTCTCTGACGAAATGATGAACAATTCAGCTTTTGCGAAAGATGTATTTTTAGCCATAGATTCGTAAATTTTTTCACGAATTTTCATGAGGACACCTTTTTCACCGATTTGTCTCCCCTTGGGACTCTCTACGTCTTTATCGATTTTTGATCTGACTAAGCAGAATGGTATACCATTTTCTTGTATTTGTACCATTAACCATTCATCGTCTTCAGTCAGAACTGATTCGAAAAAGATGAAAATATAGTTGTATTCTGATAAATTATCCATTTCTAGAAATTTGCTTTTAGTAAATTTCATTGATAATCCAGGTAGATCACAAAAAATAATGTTTTCATTTACTGGATGTTTATATTGTGAAATTTCTTCCGTTTCGTCTCCAAATCCAACATCGGCGAAGCCATCTTGACCCTCTTTGATGCCTCTAAATGTGTTAATAAAAGTAGATTTTCCAGTGGCACTTCGTCTCGCGACTGCGAATCTAACGTTTTCGGTTTCCCATCTATTTAAGTGTTGTTTAATGTAATCTGCTGTCTGCTGTGGACCATGGCGTGTCAGTATATCCCACAGATCAGTACCAATATTTTCGAAACTTTGACAAATCTGTGCAAGAGTTTTATCGACGTCATCTATAAAGTATAACAAACCAATAAAATAATCAATAGAAGAGGATAAAAATGATCCACAAAACACTATATAAAAACTAAAGATTGAGCAACACGAATCTGACTAAAACCGGGGATGAACTTCGGTGACATATGGTATTTAGATCCATCACTTCAGAGCCTAACCGGAGTTCACTCCCAGATTTTGATGAGTTCCATGACATAGGGATATCCAATGCAATGGGGTTTCTTCAGATCTCTCACACCGTGACATATCAGTTAAGGGGAGCAGATATAATATGTTATGTTAATCAGATTAGTGTATATTGTGTTCATGGTGACACCTCTGCTGTACGTGAATCATAGCCTTAGTTATCTAAACGTAAGAGAAAACCGAAGGTGCAATCTATTTTCACACCTTTAGTATTGCCAATGCAACACATACTCCCATTTGTCTAGTGGCAATCAAAGTATCCCACATTAAGACAACCCAAAATATAATATTTCCAACTCCATGATATAAACAAGTTATATTTCTAAGTATAGCCGACAGACTTCTATTAAACATAGAATCGACTTCGGAACACTTGGTAAAATCTGACTCGTAATTTCCGGATAAGCGTGTGCAAATGTAAGCTTCGTCGGAAACTGATTCTATATTTCTATACTTTACTCGAACTTACGACGACGGAACAAAGGGCGGAGTTAAGAACAATAAATATTTATATGAACTATGGAAACTTGTAGAAGGATATTCACAGAATTGAATAGTACCAATGTACTTTTTCACAGAACTCCACAAATGAGATTATAGTACACGAAAGGCCCGACCACCGCTGGAGTTGAAATTCCACAAGAACCACGACCCCATCGCTTCCATGAACTGCTTCAATTCTAAAGAATAGCATTTTTAAATCGTTAAGCATGTGATAACCACTAGTCTGAAGTCGCTTTAATTTGTATCGGATGTATGTCGGCATGAACAGGAATCAGCATTCAAAGTGTATCACATTTACGTGTAAATTGTGCCAAAGGTGGAACATCAACCGTATATGAGTATTATACGTTTACCTTTATGACAGTATTGCGTACTAAACACATACTCCCATCTTGCTCGTCGAATCGAAGTTTTCATTCCAAGTAGATTAGATTAGATTATATTTATTGTGCTTAACTCCACTTTCAGCAATATTTCACCTATATCATGGCGTCCAGTTTTAGTGGTGGAGGAAGCCGGAGTACCCAGAGAGAACCACCAATCATGGGCAATCAACTGGTAAGCTTTATCACTTGCGATATCTAGAGCCGAGTGCACCTTTTTTTGTAATTTACAAAGCCGTTCGAGAACCCACGACGTATTGGTATTAGGCGTGTATGAGTTGTTAGGTAATCCAACTACCTAACTCATTGGGAAATCTGGGCCTCTCATTCTAAGCATAGCAGACAGACTCCATATAGCTTGGTTTGTGTTTGGTATTTAACACATCATTTTCAACAATATTTCAGTTATATAATGGTGGTAAGTTTAATTAGTGGAGGAAATCGGAGTATCCGGAGAAAACCACCGACCTGTCGCAAGTCATTGACAAACTTTATCACATAACGTTGTATCGAGTGCACCTAGCCATGAACAGGATTAGCACCCACAAATTGTGTGGTGATAGGCACTGCTTGCATAGGTAGTTGTAAATCCAACTACCATACGATCACGGCCATGACGACTCCTTGACTTCTTATACAAAATAATTATCGAATGGAAATTACAAATTATGACAAAATCGACAAAGCGATCGCCAATACAGCAACAATTATCATTAAATACAAAAAATAATAAAAAACGTAGGAATCCGTCTCCGAAGCAACCCCCATCAACTATAAAAGACATACACATAATTAAATGACAAATATATTCACAGTTGTTAATTGAAGAGTTTGCAGATACCAAAGAGGTAATCAGAATCCGTATATCGAAGAAGAACAGATAACACAATGACCAAAAGAAAAAGTACAAAAGGACAAACAACGATCTACAAAACATACACATAAAACTAAAGATCGAGTATCACGAACCCTACTAAAAACCGGGGGTGAATGTAGGTGTACATATGCACATAGGTACACAGAACGGTCTCAGGCTTCGAAAATCATACCTGATTGAATACAGCTAATGGCATAATCCTCCACACTACGAGGAATCCACTTATCAGATGATGACTGCATGTCATCCTGACCACTACCTTCATATGTTCCTCCTTCATCTGATTTTGCATATTCTGCCACTGAAAAAATATTTTGAAGGTTTTAGTTTTTATGAATAAATGTAATTGCTTACTGTATAACGTATAACGTATCTATCCTAATGAACTTGAACTTAAGGATACTAACTGATACTCGAAAGTATGCTTCTCATTGGCTCACCGCTTCCATAAACAGTTTCAATTCTAAAGTATAGCGTTTTATTTGATTTTGAATCGTTAAGCATGTGATAGCCACCAGTCTGAAGTCGCTTGTTGTTTTTTTCTTTTTTAATAAATTGGTGTTTTGTCCTATTATGTGTCTTCACGTTCTGAGTTCCGTGTTGTGATCTTCATTAGGATTTCCGCATAACAATGCTGTCTTATACCCCCAGTTGTTTGTAGAAGGGCTCATGTTTTATTTACGTTATTTGTAGTTGCGCATAGTGGTGTCTAATACATATTGTGTTGTGTTTTTGTTTTTGTTCTCCCTCGATGGGATATGAACTCACACCTTTGATGCAGTGCAGCATCAATCGCATAACATTATGTCCAGCAACGCCAAAGACCACTCGGCCATATTCGCTATGCAAAAATATAGCTTCAATAGTTGAAGTGTCACAATCATACAAGGCGAATCTACGGACATAAAAGCGTAGACATCAAATTTAGTGCGCTCAACGCGTTGTGCTCAACAATGTTATTCTGACACACTTGGGTTTAATTTTCAGACGTATATATATTTTTGAATATTAATAGCGATCATGACTGATGATTGTTTTTTTTTAAACGCCAATTGAGCAATCTTTTAGCTATGTCATGGCAAGAACAAGTTACATTGGATGAGATAATATTTATATCCGCTTTGTGCTAAATCAAGCTTAGCTGGCTTTACACTCGTTCTAGCTCACTGAAAAAATAGTCCGTGGTTAGATATATCGCTCCACTCCGACACATTATTCTGATTAAGAGTTAACCAGTATTTTCTCTTTCTCCTTGGTGCTACGTGCTTAGCGAAGAAACTACAAATACCAATTTTATAGTCTTAGGTGTGACCCTATCGGGGCTCGAACCCATGATCTACAACACTCGAGGCGAGCACGCTAACCATTACACCACCTATGCGATTGCTGTCGTGTAATTGATGGATTTATGCTTGCTATGTGATGGAATACTATAATGAAATAATTACTTTTGTCATTCGGAACAATGGACTTATCTCCAGATTCATCGTCGTAAGAATCATCATATACTGTCTTCGTCTTATTTTCGTCGCCTGTAGTAACACTTTCGTCCGCCATCATTGATTCTGGATTGTTTGCTCTAGATAATACTACTGAAGTGTGGGGGGACACGTTTTAACACATGGGTGTCAACTTGTCATGGTAGTAATCTAAATAATACCACACTGCTGCAACTATTATTTAAACAAATTGGGGACTACTGTATGATCGTTAAAGAGGCATTAGCTACGATTTTGACCCAAGAAATTACATGTTTTGGAAATTGGTAAATAGCTATATAATGATGAAATAAATGTAAATATTTCAGATTAAACAGCTTATCGTACCACATATCGCCTTTTGAGAACGAACATTACCATCGATTTATAATGTCCTTGGAAGCAAATAATTTGACCTCACTTTCTTCGTATGCAACTGACCTTACTAGTGATAGGTAAAAAAGAATAATTTCTATTTTGTCGCTTATTAACTGCAAACTTGCGTGGTTCTTTGTTCGTAATTAACGCCGACTAAAAGCAGATTCACAGAAAATAAGAAATAAGTGCATTGTTGTACTGATTTAATGACGATTCGGCAAACGCCGTAAACAATGCCTATACTTAATAAGATGGCGTCTATTTCTTTATCCATCTCAAAACACAACCAGTTGCACCTTGTTCTCTGATGCGCGTACATTTCATAACATTTATAAGTTACAGAAACACGTTTTATTAATGCATCATTCATATCTGATAGTTTTTATGGGTAACACAAATTATGACAGATAAAGCTCCGTCATGCCATGCTTACATGCCGAGATATTATCAAACCCGTCCTTCATTAAGTACTTTATAAATTGTACTCTGAAGAGTCGGTCTGATTCAATATTTGTTTATATATACTTAAGAAAATCTTGAGACACCAAAGGGGTAATCGTTACCCGTAAATCGGGGAAGGACATGACGATACAATGGTCAGAAGAAATTCACAAAGAGACAAACAATGATCTATAAAACACTACACAGAATATTCCTCTACAAAGGGAGATTAAAATGATTCCTTCTTTGTGATCACCATGTACATGTATTCATTGAAATGAGGAAATAAGCTTTGCAAATTATGTTAGTCCCAATGTAACTGGTTACGACTGATATAATGGAGATTATTTTCGTTTTTGAATTAAAATGACATCGTGTATTTGATGTGAATTCATCCAAAAATAAAATTGATCGGTAAACGTAAATTATGTTTATTTTGTTGTTTAACAACAAACACAAGAAATTAACTTTTTGCTAAGAAATATATATAGAACAATTTTGCGTTCCATCTATTAATATAGTATCTACATTTTAGAGCTTAAATCAATTATACACTATCTAAACTATCTAGGGTGGATGTTCTTTATTGTTGACCTATGATTAAATATTGTGATAACACTGAAATAACAATATAAACATATGAGCCTACACCCCCCCTCTTCATTTGTTTTATTTAAGTGGGTGGTTTTGTTTGGTGTATATTGTTTTAACGCCACTTTCAACAATATTTCCGTTATATTGTGGTGGTCAGTTTTATTGATGAAGGAAACCGGAGGACCCGGAGAAAACCACCGATCAGTCGTAAGTCACTGACAAACTTTATCACATAATGTTGTATCGAGTGCACCACTGTTGTATGGAAGTGGGAAAGTAAGCAGTAATATAGGATTAAACGCTTCTTTTCAAGAGTTCATGCATGTGTAAACGGTGCCGATGCAATCTCAAAATGAATAAACGTCCTTTTTGTGAGTGCATTGGCATCGTTTACACATGCATGAACTCCTGAAAAGAACCGTTTAATACTTATAATTCTTCCACGTGAATATTTTTCCTATTTTGATTATTAAACTGATTTCCAGGCTTGCTTTCAGTTGAACACTATCGTAGTTTCCTGTCGGTGGCCGCCATATTGTTTATACTGGTTATACAAACAAGTTCATCGAGTTATGAACGAATCAAGAACAAACAGTGACAGTGCTCTTGTCCTATCAAAAGGCACAATCACGATATACATTAATTCTACAAGACTTATTGTATAATATATGTGTGCTATGGTTATCAAATGTGTCTCTATCTACGATTAAATAAAAAATATTATGGAATTTATTTTAACTTTGAGCAGTCTTCATTGCCATATTTCTGATTAATTCGTAATTTTGACTTGATTTGCGGTCGTTATCGCTTGGTAGTTTGACATACATCTAACTGTCTAATCAGTGTCAAATGCGACTTCGTCTCATTCAAAGAGACTCTTTCATTCACTGAAATTACAGCTTCTGAAAATTAAAGACTGAATAAAAATGTAATAAACAGTTGGTAATCAAGAAGGGAAGTTCGCATTCATCAGTTTATTTTTACCAGAGGAAAACATATTCACACTTTCTACCATATCGTATCCATAAAAATAGATTAACCCTGTCACTTTTTATTGAAGTCCCTGTCCCACGTCAGGAAAGTAGTCTGTCATGTACTTGGGATATTTTCAAGTGAGTATGTGTGTATTACTTTTATTTAATTAAGTAAGATAAATGTGTGTTTAAGCAAACTAATTACACACAACGGCCATGTTATCTTACTATACAGCATGTCATAGAACTAGAACATGTCTTGTGTACAGATAATATCGAAGTAAACAGAAATGTGAGAGTGATCATCGCTAGAGTTGTGACTTCTATTCTGGGTCATAGACGATATTTAACACGACAAGTTTAAGTACAAGTGGAGCAGGAACTGATTTCCCTTCCGGAGCACGCGAGTTCACCGATTTTTAGTGGAATTTGTGTTGCATTATCTTTACCTTTTTTGTACAATTGTTTAAGACCATTGTTTGTCCTTTTGACCCTTTTCTTTCATGATATTTGTTACAGAGAGAGAGATATCAGACTGTCTTAACACTGTCCATTTTCTGTTTGCTAGTAACATGTCTTAAAGAGTAAGATGTTTATTGTTTTCTTGCGTGTGAATGAAAAGGTTTTGATCGGGGGTTTGTGTTGCTCGATGCTTAGTTTTCTGTATAAAGTATTGTAGATCGTTGTGTGTCCTTTTGACCTTTTTCTTATGGCCATTTTATTGTGTGACCTTCGAATAACACGGCTTCTGAGTACCGCTTTGGTTATCTTCAAACTCTTCTCATATAGTCACCACAAGAAACGGTGTGCAAACGTCTAATCAAATACACAACAAATAAGTGAAATAAAGGTCGAATGTGATAAAATGCAGTGGTTTGATACACCATGGTCATTATATTATTTTAAGATCAGGTCAACATAAAAATACTGCTTTTAATTTATTAGGATCAACATATGATTCCCCCTTACTAAAATATAAGCTTGTTGATGATAGAATATGTGTCATGAAATGTAGCTACTTATTTACGAACTTGTATCCAACTATATTTCAATCTAACGTTTTTGGTAGTATGTGGTATCTTCATTATGAACAAAAAGTTTAAATGGTGATTGGTGTCGAAATGTGGCGGGATTAAACCGTTTGTATAATTCCAAACAATTCTATATCACCACATACTCCTAAGATTATGTTTACATGGGCAAGGCACGATAACTCTTTATAAATTGAGATAAAAAAGTACAGCAAACTGTTTTGTGAAATACATTTGAAATGTAATTAGCTTGGTGCTTATATATGACAATGTTATTCTTGTTTCCTCAATCAATGAAATTGACCGCAATGATTAGTGGTTAGACCACGGATATGTTCCACTAAGTCTTGTGGTAAGCACTTCCCGGTCCTTTCCTCATTCATGACTTATCACCGGGTTTGTAAATAGATTAACACGACGGGTGCCACTAGTGGAGCAGGAAGTACCTACCCTTCAGGAGCACATGAATTCACCCCCGGTTTTTAGTGGGGTTCGTGTTACTCGATCTTTAGTTTGATATGTATGTTTTGTAGATCGTTGTTTGGCCTTTTGTACGTTTTCCTTTGGATTCTGATTACCCCTTTGGTATCTTAGACTTACTGATTCTGATTACCTCCCTTTGGTATCTTCAAACTGTTCTTATTAGATAAATTGATTATTGAAACTTAAATAATGTAATTATTATCAAAAATAAGGTTCTCACACGTAAGGCATGTGTGACCTTAGCCCAGTTTGGTTATCTTATTGAGGTCCTGTGACTTTTTTTACCGAAATACTTATTTGACTTTCCAATATTTCGACTTTGAATGAAGCTGATGAATGTTATTCCAGAAACTCGTCATGCGCACTAATTTAGATATCTACGTTTTTATTCGTTTTCGGTGTAGTTTTTTGTAGATCATTGATTGTCCTTTATCTTGTGGCCAATGTTTTGTCAGTTCTTAGGTTTAGGGCTTCTGATTACACCTTTGGTATCTGACATAACTTTATTCTCTAAGCCAATGTTACAACGATTAGAGAGTGAGAGAGTTCAAATTAATACAAAGTAAATACATATAATTACATCAATTATCAAGATTATACGGGTACATTAAAAACAAAGAATACTAATAGAGGATAATTTATTTTTGTATTTGTTGCATCAATAATCTTTTAAAAGTTACATGCAATAATAATATGGTAAAACATATACATTCGCAAAAAAATCATAGGAAAAGAAACTGTTTTATATAAAAAGTAACAATATATATACAAAGGTATTTGGGGTGAATATTTTTTTAAGGTTAAAACAAATACTATGCAAAGCACAGTTTCGATGAATATAGATAATGCCACCCTATTTTCTTAGTGTCTTTATTAGAAACAATGATATGTGCATAATATTTGGTTAGAGTTATGGTGATAAACGCCACTTTCAACAATATTTCAGTTATGCCGTGACGGTTAGTATTATTGGTGGAGGAAACCGGAGTACCTAGAGAGAACCACCGATTTGTCGACAGTTACTGACAAACTTGATCACATATTGTTGTTAAAGAGAACACCTCGACATGATCTGGATTCGAACTCACAACGTTAGTGGTGATATACACTGATCACTTAGGTAGCTGTAAATCCAACTACTCTGTGATCACCACAACGACGGCTCATTTTAATGCTTCAAATTAGTAACATTATTTACCAGATATGTAATAAAAGCATTATAAATACCACGGGTCTTGCGAATTAACTTATTTAGACAAACGAATCCGAATGATGAGCTCGCTTAAATAATTTCATGAGTAAGACACGAGATACATATGTTTAGTAACATAAATAAAATGATTGACATTTGACATGGAGCTTAAGTTATGACACAACAATCAGAACTACAATTTGTACCATTACATAAACACCATCTATTAGCATTTGGATTCACCAAAGTTTTAATGGCTGGTTAATTTAGTATGCTACGATATCAATTCCAGATAAATGACAATGGTTTTCCACAAACTCATATTTAAGCAGGATTATTCATAGAAAATGTCAATGAAAAAAGTATCATATATGTCAAAACATTTGTTATAAATTACACACTGTGTTAACGGTGCTACTTAGGGTCCTTATTACAAATAATACACTATGAGAAATAGCACTCAGCGGGTCTTTGTTAAAAATTAAACACTGTGTTACGTTCACTCATCAGGTCCTATTTACAAATTACGTATTTTGTAAACGATCGATCGCTAGCGGCTGCCCCTGTTTAAAAAATGCATATACACTGTGATTGCATCCTGTTTGAGTTCGGATAAAACGTCAGATAACACTTTACATACAAATGTGTGGGTTTTATATCCACTAATTATTGAGCCAATGATAGGTATAAACTCTTTCGCTTGAATTCTATAAATTGTTGCAAACTTGCTTTCAACAAAATCGTCTACAGATACTTCTGAGAAGTTGTTTTTCAATCCTTCAATGTTTCCATCATGCATTTGATCAAGTCCCAATACTGTAATGTAATGTCGAATCTCGCGTTTAACAAGAATAATGGTACCTGTCATGGTGCGTTTTCGACCTATTAAGAATGCAGTGAGAGCTGTAGCAATCGATACATTTGCTATTCTCTCTTTCAGTTCTAGAAGCTTGTTCTCTATTACCGCCTCTGTAAGAATTGGAAGGGAAAGTATAACTGCTGAAAATATCCTAGAATGCAACTTCGTCTTCATATGGTCTTGCAGATTGGACATTTCCCCAATATGTGACTTCTCTGAGGAAATAAGGAACAATTCAGCATTTCCGAAATCTGTATGTGCAGCAATAGAATCCTTAATTTTTTGACGAATTTTCTGCAGGACACCTTTTTCACCGACTTGTTTCCCAATGACAGTATTTAAGTCTTGGTCGATTTTTTATCTGACTAAACAGAATGGTACATCCTTTTCTTGTATTTTTTTCATTAACCATGCATCGTTTTCACTCGGAACCGATGACAAAAAGATGAAAATATAGCTATATTCTGAAAAATTTACCATTTCCAGAAATTTGTCTTTAGGAATATTCAAAGATAATCCAGGAAAATCATAAAAAATAATGTTTTTGTTTACTGGATGTTCATATTCTGTAATTTCCTCCGTTTGGTTTCCAAATCCAACAGCAGCGAAGCCATCTTCACCCTCTTTGATGCCTCGAAACGTGTTAATAAAAGTAGATTTCCCAGCGCCAGCGCTTCCCATGACTGCGAATTTAACATGTTCGATTTTCCATCTTTTTAAGTCTTGTTTAATGTATTCTGCCGTCTTCTGTGGACCAAGACGTGTCAGTATATCGAAAAGTCCAGTATGAACATTTTCGATCCATTTCAGATTATGCACAGCGCTGTTATCGACGTCATCTACAAAACAATAAAATGACCAATAGAAAAGGATATAAAAGATCCACAAAAGAAAAGAATAAAAAAAAGGTCAATAAAGCACTACACAAAAACTAGAGATTGAGCAACACGAATCTGACTAAAACCTGGGATAAACTCCCTAGATATTGAGCAACACGAATCTGACTAAAACAGGAGATGAACTCCCTATATATTGTGCAACACGAATCTGACTAAAACCGGGGATGAACTCCCTATATATTGAGCAACACGAATCTGACTAAAACCGGCGATGAACTCCCTAGAAATTGTGCAACACGAATCTGACTAAAACCTGGTATAAACTCCCTAGATATTGTGGAACACGAATCTGACTAAAACATGCGATGACCTACCTAGAGATTGAGCAACATGAATCAGACTGAAACCTGCGATGAACTCCCTAGAGATTGAACAACACGAATCTGACTAAAACCTGGGATGAATTCCCTAGATATTGAGCAACACGAATTTCACTAAAACATGGGATGAACTCCCTAGAGATTGAGCAGCACGAATCTGACTTAAACCTGGGATGAACTACCTAGAGATTGAGC
>MJUT01033745.1:53586-67670 GCA_002080005.1 Gigantidas platifrons
CATGTTCGATTTTCCATCTTTTTAAGTCTTGTTTAATGTATTCTGCCGTCTTCTGTGGACCAAGACGTGTCAGTATATCGAAAAGTCCAGTATGAACATTTTCGATCCATTTCAGATTATGCACAGCGCTGTTATCGACGTCATCTACAAAACAATAAAATGACCAATAGAAAAGGATATAAAAGATCCACAAAAGAAAAGAATAAAAAAAAGGTCAATAAAGCACTACACAAAAAACTAGAGATTGAGCAACACGAATCTGACTAAAACCTGGGATAAACTCCCTAGATATTGAGCAACACGAATCTGACTAAAACAGGAGATGAACTCCCTATATATTGTGCAACACGAATCTGACTAAAACCGGGGATGAACTCCCTATATATTGAGCAACACGAATCTGACTAAAACCGGCGATGAACTCCCTAGAAATTGTGCAACACGAATCTGACTAAAACCTGGTATAAACTCCCTAGATATTGTGGAACACGAATCTGACTAAAACATGCGATGACCTACCTAGAGATTGAGCAACATGAATCAGACTGAAACCTGCGATGAACTCCCTAGAGATTGAACAACACGAATCTGACTAAAACCTGGGATGAATTCCCTAGATATTGAGCAACACGAATCTAACTAAAACATGGGATGAACTCCCTAGAGATTGAGCAGCACGAATCCGACTGAAACCTGGGATGAACTACCTAGAGATTGAGCAACACGAATCTGATTGAAACCGGGGATGAACTCCCTCGAGATTGAGCAACACGAATCTAACTGAAACCTGGGATGAACTCCCTACAGATTGAGCAACACACATCTGACTGAAAGAGGGGATGAACTCCCAGAGATTGAGCAAAGATCCACAAAAGAAAAGAATAAATAAGAAAGGTCAATAAAACACTACACAAAATACTAGAGATTGAGCAACACGAATTTGACTAAAACCTGGGATGAACTCCCTAGATATTGAGCAACACGAATCTGACTAAAATCGGGAATGAACTCCCTACAAATTGTGCAACGCGAATCTGACTAAAACCTCGGATGAACTCCCTAGAGATTGAGTAACAGGAATCTGACTATATCCCGGGGATGAACTCCCTAGAGATTGAGCAACACGAATCTGACATAAAACGGGGATGAATTCCCTACCAATTGAGCAACACGAATCTGACTAAAACCATGGATGATCTCCTAAGAGATTGAGCGACACAAATCTGACTAAAACCGGGGATGAACTCTTTAGAGATTGAGCAACACGAATCTGACTAAAACCCGGGATGAACTCCCTAGATATTGAGCAAAAGGATATAAAAGATCCACAAAAGAAAAGAATAAAAAAGAAAGGTCAATAAAACACTACACAAAAAACTAGAGATTGAGCAACACGAATCTGACAAAAACCTGGGATGAACTCCCTAGATATTGAGCAACACGAATCTGACTAAATCCGGTCATGAACTCCCTTAAAATTGTGCAACACAAATATGAATAAAACCGGGGATGAACTCCCGAGATTTTGTGCAACACGAATCTGATTAAAACCGGGGATGAATTCCCTAGATATTAAGCAACACGAATCTGACTAAAACATGGGATGACCTACCTAGAGATTGAACAGCACGAATCTGACAAAAACATGGGATGAAATCCCTCGAGATTGAACAACACGAATCTGACTAAAACCTGGGATGACCTACCTAGAGATTGAACAACACGAATCTGACAAAAACCTGGGATGAAATCCCTCGAGATTGAACAACACGAATCTGACTAAAACCTGGGATGAACTCCCTAGATATTGAGCAACACGAATCTGACTAAAATCGGGAATGAACTCCCTACAAATTGTGCAACGCGAATCTGACTAAAACCTCGGATGAACTCCCTAGAGATTGAGTAACAGGAATCTGACTATATCCCGGGGATGAACTCCCTAGAGATTGAGCAACACGAATCTGACATAAAACGGGGATGAATTCCCTACCAATTGAGCAACACGAATCTGACTAAAACCATGGATGATCTCCTAAGAGATTGAGCGACACGAATCTGACTAAAACCGGGGATGAACTCTTTAGAGATTGAGCAACACGAATCTGACTAAAACCCGGGATGAACTCCCTAGATATTGAGCAAAAGGATATAAAAGATCCACAAAAGAAAAGAATAAAAAAGAAAGGTCAATAAAACACTACACAAAAAACTAGAGATTGAGCAACACGAATCTGACAAAAACCTGGGATGAACTCCCTAGATATTGAGCAACACGAATCTGACTAAAACCGGTCATGAACCCCCTTAAAATTGTGCAACACAAATATGAATAAAACCGGGGATGAACTCCCGAGATTTTGTGCAACACGAATCTGATTAAAACCGGGGATGAATTCCCTAGATATTAAGCAACACGAATCTGACTAAAACATGGGATGACCTACCTAGAGATTGAACAACACGAATATGACAAAAACCTGGGATGAAATCCCTCGAGATTGAACAACACGAATCTGACTAAAACCTGGGTTGACCTACCTAGAGATTGATCAGCATGAATCTGACTGAAACCTGCGATGAACTCCCTAGGGGTTGAGCAACATGAATCTGACTGAAACCTGGGATGAACTCCCTAGAGTTTGAGCAACACGAATCTGACTAAAATCGGGGATGAACTCTCTACAAATTGTGCAACGCGAATCAGACTAAAGCCTCGGATTAACTCCCTCGAGATTGAACAACACGAATCTGACTAAAACCTGGGATGACCTACCTAGAGATTGATCAACATGAATCTGACTGAAACCTGCGATGAACTCCCTAGAGGTTGAGCAACACGAATCTGACTGAAACCGGGGATGAACTCCCTAGAGATTGAGCAACACGAATTTGACTGAAACCTGGGATAAACTCCCTAGAGATTGAGCAACACAAATCTGACTGAAAGAGGGGATGAACTCCGTAGAGATTGAGCAACACGAATCTGACATAAAACGGGGTATTAACTCCCTAGAGATTGAGCAACACGAATATGACTAAAACCGGAGATGAACTCCTTAGAGGTTGAGCAACAGGAATCTTACTAAAGCCGGGAATGAACTCACTAGAGATTGAGCAACACGAATCTGACTGAAACGGGGGATTAACTCCCTAGAGATTGAGCAACACGAATATGACTAAAACCGGAGATGAACTCCTTAGAGGTTGATAAACAGGAATCTTACTAAAGCCGGGAATGAACTCACTAGAGATTGAGCAAAACGAATCTGACTGAAATCGGGAATGAACTCCCTAGAGATTGAACAACACGAATCTGAATGAAACCTGGGATGAATTCCCTAGAGATTGAGCAACATCAATCTGATTGAAAGAGGGGATGAACTTCCTAGTGATTGAGCAAAGATCCACAAAAGAAAAGAATAAAAAAGAAAGGTCAATAAAACACTACACAAAATACTAGAGATTGAGCAAAACGAATCTGACTAAAACCTGGGATGAACTACCTAGCAATTGGGCAACACGAATCTGACTAAAACGGGGGATGAACTTCCTAGATATTGAGCTAAAGGATATAAAAGATCCACAAAAGAAAAGAATAAAAAAGAAAGGTCAATAAAACACTACACAAAAAACGAGAGATTGAGCAACACGAATCTGACTAAAACCTGGGATGAACTCCCTAGATATTGAGCAACACAAATCTGACTAAAACCTGGGATGAACTCCCTAGAAATTCTGCAACACGAATCTGACTAAAATCGGGGATGAACTCCCTACAAATTGTGCAACGCGAATCTGACTAAAACCGGGATGAACTCACTAGATATTGTGCAACACGAATCTGATTAAAACCGGGGATGAACTCCCTAGATATTGAGCAACACGAATCTGACTAAAACCGGTGATGAACTCCCTAGAAATTGTGCAACACGAATCTGACTAAAACCGGGGATGAACTCACTAGATATTGTGCAACACGAATCTGATTAAAACCGGGGATGAACTCCCTAGATATTGAGCAACACGAATCTGACTAAAACCGGTGATGAACTCCCTAAAAATTGTGCAATACGAATCTGACTAAAACCGGGGATGAACTTACTAGATATTGTGCAACACGAATCTGATTAAAACCGGGGATGAAATCACTAGATATTGAGCAACACGAATATGACTAAAACATGGGATCACCTACCTAGAGATTGAGCAACGCGAATCTGACAAAAACCTGGGATGAACTCCCTCGAGATTGAACAGCACAAGTCTGCCTAAAACCTGGGATGACCTACCTAGAGATTGATCAACATGAATCTGACTGAAACCTGCGATAAACTCCCTAGAGGTTGAGCAACACGAATCTGACTAAAATCGGGGATGAACTCTCTACAAATTGTGCAACGCGAATCAGACTAAAACATCGGATTAACTCCCTCGAGATTGAACAACACGAATCTGACTAAAACCTGGGGCGAATTCCCTTGATATTGAGCAGCACGAATCTGACTGAAACCTGGGATGAACTACCAAGAGATTGAGCAACACGCATCTGACTGAAACCGGGGATGAACTCCCTCAAGAGTGAGCAACACGAATCTGACTAAAACCTGAGATGAACTGCCTAGATATTGAGCAAGACAAATCTGTCAAAAACCTTGGATGAACTCCCTAGATATTGAGCAACACCAATCTGACTAAAACCGGGGATGAACTCCCTAGATATTAAGCAACACGAATCTGATTAAAACATGCCATGACCTACCTAGAGATTGAGCAACACGAATCTGACAAAAACTTGGGATGAACTTCCTCGAGATTGAACAACACGAATCTGACTAAAACCTGGAATGACCCACCAAGAGATTAAGCAACATGAATCTGACTGAAACCTGCGATGAACTCCTTAGAGATTGAGCAACATGAATCTGACTGAATCCTGGGATGAACTCCCTAGAGGTTGAGCAACAGGAATCGTACTAAAGCCGGGGATGAACTCCCTAAAGATTGAGCAACACGAATCTGACTAAAATCGGGGATGAACTCCCTATATATTGTGCAACACGAATCTGATTGAAACGGGGATGAACTCCCTAGATATTAAGCAACACGAATCTGACTAAAACATGCGATGATCTACCTAGAGATTGAGCAACACGCATCTGACAAAAACCTGGGATGAACTTCCTCGAGATTGAGCAACACGAATCTGACTAAAACCTTGAATGACCCACCTAGAGATTGAGCAACATGAATCTTCTGAAACCTGCGATGAACTCCCTAGAGATTGAGCAAAATGAATCTGACTGAATCCTGGGATGAACTCCCTAGAGGTTGAGCAACAGGAATCTTACTAAAGCCGGGGATGAACTCCCTAAAGATTGAGCAACACGAATTTGACTAAAATCGGGGATGAACTCCCTAGAGATTGAACAACACGAATCTGACTAAAACCTGGGATGAATTCCCTAGATATTGAGCAACACGAATCTAACTAAAACATGGGATAAACTCCCTAGAGATTGAGCAGCACGAATCCGACTGAAACCTGGGATGAACTACCTAGAGATTGAGCAACAGGAATCTGACTGAAACCGGGGATGAACTCCCTCGAGATTGAGCAACACGAATCTAACTGAAACCTGGGATGAACTCCCTACAGATTGAGCAACACACATCTGACTGAAAGAGGGGATGAACTCCCCAGAGATTGAGCAAAGATCCACAAAAGAAAAGAATAAATAAGAAAGGTCAATAAAACACTACACAAAATACTAGAGATTGAGCCACACGAATCTGACTAAAACCTGGGATGAACTCCCTAGATATTGAGCAACACGAATCTGACTAAAATCGGGAATGAACTCCCTACAAATTGTGCAACGCGAATCTGACTAAAACCTCGGATGAACTCCCTAGAGATTGAGTAACAGGAATCTGACTAAATCCCGGGGATGAACTCCCTAGAGATTGAGCAACAGGAATCTGACATAAAACGGGGATGAATTCCCTACCAATTGAGCAACAAGAATCTGACTAAAACCATGGATGATCTCCTAAGAGATTGAGCAACACGAATCTGACTAAAAACCGGGAATGAACTCCCTAGAGATTGAGCAACACGAATCTGACTAAAACCGAGGACGAACTCCCTACCGACTAAGCAACACGAATCTGACTAAAACCGGGGATGAACTCTTTAGAGATTGAGCAATACGAATCTGACTAAAACCCGGGATGAACTGCCTAGATATTGAGCAAAACTCCCGAGATTTTGTGCAACACGAATCTGATTAAAACCGGGGATGAATTCCCTAGATATTAAGCAACACGAATCTGACTAAAACATGGGATGACCTACCTAGAGATTGAACAACACGAATCTGACAAAAACCTGGGATGAACTCCCTCGAGATTGAACAACACAAATCTGACTAAAACCTGGGATGACCTACCTACAGATTGATCAACATGAATCTGACTGAAACATGCGATGAACTCCCTAGAGATTGAGCAGCATGAATCTGACTGAAACCTGGGATGAACTCCCTAGAGGTTGAGCAACACGAATCTGACTAAAATCGGGGATGAACTCTACAAATTGTGGAACGCAAATCAGACTAAAGCCTCGGATTAACTCCCTCGAAATTGAACAACACGAATCTGACTAAAACCTGGGATGACCTACCTAGAGATTGATCAACATGAATCTGACTGAAACCTGCGATGAACTCCCTGGAGATTGAACAACATGAATCTGATTGAAACCTGGGATGAACTCCCTAGAGGTTGAACAACACCAATCTGACTGAAACCGGAGATGAACTCCCTAGAGATTGAGCAACACGATGCTGACTAAAACCTGGGATAAACTCCATAGAGATTGAGTAACAAGAATCTGAATAAATCCCGGGGATGAACTCCCTAGAGATAGAGCAACAAGAATCCGACTTAAAACGGGGATGAATTCCCTAGCATTTGAGCAACACGAATCTGACTAAAACGGGGGATTAACTACCTAGAGATTGAGCTACACGAATCTGACATAAAACGGAGATTAACTCCCTAGAGATTGAGCTACATGAATCTGACTAAAACCGTGGATGACCTACCTAGAGATTGAGCAACACGAATCTGACAAAAACCTGGGATGAACTCCCTCGCGATTGAACAACACGAATCTGACTAAAGCCTCGGATGACCTACCTAGAGATTGAGGAACATGAATCTGACTGAAACCTGCGATGAACTCCCTGGAGATTGAACAACATGAATCTGATTGAAACCTGCGATGAACTCCCTAGAGGTTGAGCAACACCAATCTGACTAAAACCGGAGATGAACTCCCTAGAGATTGAGCAACACGATTCTGACTAAAACCTGGGATAAACTCCATAGAGATTGAGTAACAAGAATCTGAATAAATCCCGGGGATGAACTACCTAGAGATAGAGCAACAAGAATCTGACATAAAACGGGGATGAATTCCCTAGCAATTGAGCAACACGAATCTGAATAAAACGGGGGATTAACTACCTAGAGATTGAGCTACACGAATCTGACATAAAACGGGGATTAACTCCCTAGAGATTGAGCTACATGAATCTGACTAAAACTGGGGACGAACTCCCTACAGACTGAGCAACGCGAATCTGACTAAAACAGGGGATGAACTCTTTAGAGATTGAGCAACACGAATCTGACTAAAACCGGGGATGAACTCCCTAGATATTTAGCAACACGAATCTGACTAAAATAGGGATGAACTCCCTACAAATTGTGCAGCATGAATCTGACTAAAACCTCGGATGAACTCCTTAGAGATTGAGCAACACGAATCTGACTAAAACCGGTAATGAACTCCCTAGAGATAGAGCAACACGAATCTGACATAAAACGAGGGGGGGGGGAGGAATTCCCTAGCAATTGAGCAACACGAATCTGACTATAATGGGGGATTAACTCCCTTGAGATTGAGCAACACGAATCTGACATAAAACGGGGATTAACTCCCTAGAGATTGAGCTACATGAATCTGACTAAAACCGTGGATGAACTCCTTAGAGATTGAGCAACATGAATCTCACTAAAACTGGGGACGAACTCCCTACAGACTGAGCAACGCGAATCTGACTAAAACAGGGGATGAACTCTTTAGAGATTGAGCAACACGAATCTGACTAAAACCGGGGATGAACTCCCTAGATATTTAGCAACACGAATCTGACTAAAATAGGGATGAACTCCCTACAAATTGTGCAACATGAATCTGACTAAAACCTCGGATGAACTCCTTAGAGATTGAGCAACACGAATCTGACTAAAACCGGTAATGAACTCCCTAGAGATAGAGCAACACGAATCTGACATAAAACGAGGGGGGGAGGAATTCCCTAGCAATTGAGCAACACGAATCTGACTATAATGGGGGATTAACTCCCTTGAGATTGAGCAACACGAATCTGACTAAAACCTCGGATGACCTACCTAGAGATTGAGGAACATGAATCTGACTGAAACCTGCGATGAACTCCATAGAGATTGAGCAACATGAATCTGACTGAAACCTGGGATGAACTCCCTAGAGATTGAGCAACACGAATCTGATTAAAACCGTGGATGAACTTCTTAGTGATTGAGCAAAACGAATCTGACTAAAACCGGTAATGAACTCCCTAGATATTGAGCAAAAGGATATAAAAGATCCACAAAAGAAAAGAATAGAAAGGAAAGGTCAATAAAACACTACACAAAAAACTAGAGATTGAGCAACACGAATCTGATTAAAACCTGGGATAAACTCCATAGATATTGAGCAACACGCATCTGACTAAAACCTGGGATGAACTCCATAGATATTGAGCAACACGAATCTGATTAAAACCGGGGATGAACTCCCTAGATATTGAGCAACACGAATCTGACTAAAACAAGGGATGACCTATCTAGACATTGAGCAACACGAATCTGATTAAAACATGGGATGTCCTACCTAGAGATTGAATAGGGTAANGCAATTAAGATTAGGACATGCACATAAAATCTATAACAACAAATGTCCAATGTATTTAAAAGATAATTTTATAAAAGTTAGTGAAAATCATGAATATAACACTAGATCAAGCCAATTCAACTTCGTTGTTCCAAAAATCAAAGGTGTGGACTCTTCAACTTTTTTCTTTAATGCTATTAAAGATTGGAACTCGCTTCCAAATAACATAAAATCAATAAAAGACCATAACGCTTTCAAAACAGTAATAAAACAACATCTTAAAAATTAATTACAGCCATATCTTTTAAAATATTATCAACTAAAATTGTGCCATGTGACCTCTTAACTCATTTTTTTTATTTTTTTTTATTTTATTAAACAAGTGATATACACTAAAGGACCCCATTGGAAATAAGCGGAAACGCTTTAATGGGTTATCCTTGGAAGGATATCAACTTAAAGTGCATTTTAACCTTGATACATTGTTTTATATAATTTTATATTTGTATATTTTTAAACTACACTAGATTTAGTTGGTATCTGTCCTAAATGAATTTTATCTTTTACCTTTTACCTTTACTAGAGATTGAGCTACACGAATCTGACATGCAACGGGGATTAACTCCTTAGAGATTGAGCTACACGAATCTGACTAAAACCGTGGATGAACTCCTTAGAGATTGAGCAACACAAATCTGACTAAAACCGGGGACGAACTCCCTACAGACTCAGCAACACGAATCTGATTAAAACAGGGGATGAACTCTTTAGAGATTGAGCAACACGAATCTGACTAAAACCTGGGATGAACTCCCTAGATATTGAGCAACACGAATCTGACTAAAATCGGGGATGAACTCCCTACAAATTGTGCAACACGAATCTGACTAAAACGGGGATTAACTCCTTAGAGATTGAGCTACACGAATCTGAATAAAACCAGTAATGAACTCCCTAGAGATTGAGCAACACGAATCTGGCATAAAACTGGGGTGAATTCCATAGAAATTGAGGAACACGAATCTGACTAAAACTGTGGATGGACTCCTTAGAGATTGAGCAACACGAATCTTACTAAAACCGCTAATGAACTCCCTAGAGATTGAGCAACACGAATCTGATTAAAACCGTGGATGAACCCCTTAGAGAATGAGCAACACGAATCTGACTAAAACTGGGGACGAACTCTTTAGAGATTGAGCAACACGAATCTGACTAAAACCCGGGATGAACTCCCTAGATATTGAGCAAAAGGATATAAAATATCCACAAAAGAAAGGAATAAAAAAAAAGGTCAGTAAAACACTACACAAAAAACTAGAGATTGAGCAACACGGATCTGACTAAAACCTGGGATAAACTCCCTAGATATTGAGCAACACGCATCTGACTAAAACCTGGGATAAACTCCCTAGAAACTGTGCAACACGAATCTGAATAAAAGCCGGATGAACTCCCTAGATATTGTGCAACACGAATCTGACTAAAACCTGGGATACACTCCCTAGATATTGAGCAACACGAATCTGACTGAAACCTGGGATGAACTCCCAAGATATTGAGCAACACGAATCTGACTAAAACCTGGGATAAACTCCCTAGAAACTGTGCAACACGGATCTGAATAAAAGCGGGGATGAACTCCCTAGATATTGTGCAACACGAAACTGACTAAAACCTGGGATACACTCCCTAGATATTGAGCAACACGAATCTGACTGAAACCTGGGACGAACTCCCTATATATTGAACAACACGAATCAGACTAAAGCCGGGGATGAACTCCCTAGATATTGAGCAACACGAATCTGACTAAAACCGGTGATGAACTCCCTAGAAATTGTGCAACACGAATCTGACTAAAACCTGTGATGAACTCCCTAGATATTGAGCAACACGAATCTGAATAAAATATGGGATGACCTACCTAGAAATTTAGCAACACGAATCTGACAAAAACCTGGGATGAACTCCCTAGAGATTGAACAACACGCATCTGACTAAAACCTCGGATGACCTACCTAGAAATTGAGGAACATGAATCTGACTGGAACCTGCGATGAACTCCCTAGAGATTGAGCAACATGAATCTGACTGAAAACTGGGATGAACTCCCTAGAGGGTGAGCAACACGAATCTGACTGAAATCGGGGATGAACTCCCTAGACATTGAGCAACACGAATTTGACTAAAACCTGGGATAAACTCCCTAGATATTGAGCAACACGAATCTGACTAAAACCGGTGATGAACTCCCTAGATATTAAGCAACACGAATCTGACTAAAATCTGGGATGAACTCCCTAGATATTGTGCAACATGTATCTGATTAAAACCGGGGATGAACTCCCTAGATATTGAGCAACACGAATCTGATTAAAATATGGGATGACCTACCTAGAAATTTAGCAACAGGAATCTGACAAAAACCTGAGATGAACTCCCTCGAGATTGAACAACACGCATCTGACTAAAACCTCGGATGACCTACCTAGAAATTGAGGAACATGAATCTGACTGGAGCCTGCGATGAACTCCCTAGAGATTGAGCAACATGAATCTGACTTAAACCGGTGATGAACTCCCTAGATATTGAGCAACACGAATCTGACTAAAATCGGGGATGAACTCCCTAGAGATTGAGGAAAAAGAATCTGACTAAAACGGGAGATTAACTCCCCAGAGATTGAGCTACACGAATCTGACTAAAACTGTGGATGAACTCCTTAGAGATTGAGCAGCACCAATCTGACTAAAACCGGGGACGAACGCCCTACAGACTGAGCAACACGAATCCGACTAAAACAGAAAATGATCTCTTTAGAGATTGAGTAACAGGAATCTGACTAAATCCCGGGGATGAACTCCCTAGAGATTGAGCTACACGAATCTGACTAAAACCGTGGATGAACTCCTTAGAGATTGAGCAACACGAATCTGACTAAAACCGGGAACGAACTCCCTACAGACTGAGCAACACGAATCTGACTAAAACAGGGGATGAACTCTTCAGAGATTGAGCAACACGAATCTGACTAAAACCTGGGATGAACTCCTTAGATATTGAGCAACACGAATCTGACTAAAATCGGGGATGAACTCCCTACAAATTGTGCAACACAATCTGACTAAAACGGGGATTAACTCCCTAGAGATTGAGCTACACGAATCTGACTAAAACCGTGGATGAACTCCTTAGAGATTGAGCAACACGAATCTGAATAAAACCTGTAATGAACTCCCTAGAGATTGAGCAACACGAATCTGGCATAAAACTGGGGTGAATTCCATAGCAATTGAGCAACACGAATCTGACTAAAACTGTGGATGGACTCCTTAGAGAATGAGCAACACGAATCTGACTAAAACTGGGGACGAACTCTTTAGAGATTGAGCAACACGAATCTTACTAAAACCGGTAATGAACTCATTAGAGATTGAGCAACACGAATCTGACTAAAACTGTGGATGAATTCCTTAGAGAATGAGCAACGCGAATCTGACTAAAATTCGGGACGAACTCTTTAGAGATTGAGCAACACGAATCTGACTAAAACCCGGGATGAACTCCCTAGATATTGAGCAAAAGGATATAAAATATCCACAAAAGAAAGGAATAAAAAAAAGGTCAGTAAAACACTACACAAAAACTAGAGATTGAGGAACACGAATCTAACTAAAACCTGGGATAAACTCCCTAGATATTGAGCAACACGAATCTGACTAAAATCGGGATGAACTCCCTAGAGATTGAGTAACAAGAATCTGAATAAATCCCGGGGATGAACTCTCTAGAGATAGAGCAACACGAATCTGACATAAAACGGGGATGAATTCCCTAGCAATTGAGCAACACGAATCTGACTAAAACGGGGGATTAACTACCTAGAGATTGAGCTACACGAATCTGACTAAAAATGTGGATGAACTCCTTAGAGATTGAGCAACACGAATCTGACTAAAACAGGGGATGAACTCTTTAGAGATTGAGTAACAGGAATCTGACTAAATCCTGTGGATGAACTCCCTAGAGATTGAGCAACACGAATCTGACATAAAACGGGGATTAACTCCCTAGAGATTGAGCTACATGAATCTGACTAAAACCGTGGATGAACTCCTTAGAGATTGAGCAACACGAATCTCACTAAAACTGGGGACGAACTCCCTACAGACTGAGCAACACGAATCTGACTAAAACAGGGGATGAACTCTTTAGAGATTGAGCAACACGAATCTGACTAAAACCGGGGATGAACTCCCTAGATATTTAGCAACACGAATCTGACTAAAAGAGGGATGAACTCCCTATAAATTGTGCAACATGAATCTGACTAAAACTTCGAATGAACTCCCTAGACATTGAGCAAAACGAATCTGACATAAAACAGGGATTAACTCCCTAGAGATTGAGCTACACGAATCTGACTAAAACCGTAGATGAACTCCTTAGAGATTGAGCAACACGAATCTGACTAAAACCGGTAATGAACTCCCTAGAGATAGAGCAACACGAATCTGACATAAAACAGGGATTAACTCCCTAGAGATTGAGCAACACGAATCTGACTAAAATGAGGGATGAACTCCCTAGATATTGAGCAAAACGATATAAAATATCCACAAAAGAAAAGAATATTAAGAAAAGGTCAGTAAAACACTACACAAAAAACTAGAGATTGAGCAACACGAATCTGACTAAAAACCTGGGATAAACTCCCTAGATATTGAGCAACACGAATCTGACTGAAACCTGGGATGAACTCCCTAGATATTGAGCAACACGAATCTGATTAAAACAGGGGATGAACTCCCTAGATATTGAGCAACACGAATCTGACTAAAACATGGGATGACCTACCTAGAGATTGAGCAACACGAATCTGACTAAAACCGGTGATGAACTCCCTAGATATTGAGCAACACGAATCTGACTAAAATCGGGGATGAACTCCCTAGAGATTGAGGAAAAAGAATGTGACTAAAACGGGAGATTCACTCCCCAGAGATTGAGCTACACGAATCTGACTAAAACTGTGGATGAACACCTTAGAGATTGAGCAGCACCAATCTGACTAAAACCGGGGACGAACGC
>MJUT01033745.1:153143-164399 GCA_002080005.1 Gigantidas platifrons
AATTTATACATATTTTGTTTTCTTATTTTCTTATTTAAATATTATTTTCACCAATTACAGTATATCTTTGTAAACAGTCTCCCTCTAAGCTATCACTCGTCCAGTAGAATAGTAGATGAATCTCTCCTTACAATCAACTCAAAGAAAAAAACACACCGGATATTGATGAAAAATTGAAATAGTAATTTGACTAAACATGTAATTCAAGAAATTCAGAATAGAGTAAAACCTGCTTTAGTGACCATCCCTATTAGTTAATAGCTAATATTATGGGTTATGTATTTTTGTTTACCTTTACAGTACATGTCATATAATTAAGTCTGTATTTAGCGGCCACCTGTATTATATATCCATATTCCAATGTTCCCTTAGAAGGTCACATAAAACAGGTTTGACTGTGTAATAAACAGGGACAGTATTAAAATTGGACCGTAAGAGAGAAATACAGTCAAACCTGTATTAAGAGGTCACCTTTGGGACAAGGAAAAAGTGGTCTTTCAGACAGGTGACCTCTTAATAGATGTTAAATTCATACGAAATTGTCTATGAAAGGACTAGGAAAAGGTGACCTCTTAATGCCTGCGACTGCTTAACAGAGGTGACCGCTTTGGCAGGTCTGACTGTATGTGATGTTTGGATATATATATATATATAGGGCCGCATTACATTGGGGCGGAATATGGCTTCATTCGAGGCATCCAATGGGGCGGGGAAAATACATACAATGGGGCGAAATTTACCTGTAAAATTTAATGAATTACCTGTAAACATAATGATACCTTGTTAATTAAGCAGTGCGTATGTGAACACTTTTTACATGGTTCGTAACCTACTGAACACATTTATTTCAAATAACTATTTGTCTTCATACAAGATGGACTTGCAAATTGTGAAAATCCAAACTAATATGGATTGTAGATGGTTATACGTTTCGTAGGGATAGTATACTAAAATCTGGGGAAATATCTTGGCGCTGTTCCTTAAACAGACAGAAATGCAAGGCTAAAATAAGAACAGATGCTGATTCTACTAGAATTTTGTCCGGAACACTAGACCACAACCACCCAAAAAGTGACTGCTCTTTGGAAAGAAAACTGGTAAGAAACCGATTGAAATGGAAAGCTACAGAAGATATTTCGTCCAGACCAGCAAATATAATTTAAAATGAACTGTTTGCTTCCAATAAAGAAAACCATAAGCCTAGTGACATCACAAGTTTACGCCAGGCACTGTACAGAGAAAGGCGGAAAATATTTCCTAAACTACCGTCCTCTATTGAGGAGGTCAGTGATGTTTTGAACTTTTTTAAACCAATAAACACAAGCAAGAATGAAGATTTATTGTAGGTGAATGATGCTGATTCTATGATAGTGATCTTTAGTTCGCCAACTAACTTGAAATTTCTTTGTGATGATGTTTCTGATATATATGCTGACGGAACATTTAAATGTTGCCCCAAATTCTTCACTCAACTGTATACCATTCACTGGTTCAAGAACGGACATTACTTACAACGTGTGTTATGTCTTCTACCAAATAAATCAGAACAATGTTATTTAACCATGATCGACTTGTTGAAAGGTTGTATTAGTGAGCAGGGATTTGTTGCTGTTAAGCAAAGTTAAGCACCCCATGTTTTTTTTAAATGACAAATAATAAAAATATCACGAGATTACTGACCAGATAATCTCAAGAACGCAATGGTGACCTGTTAGGACATTGCATTGGCTGTAAAAAACCAAAAAAACAATCAAGAAAAATGTTAATTTAATGAATATTTAATCACAATATCACAAATCCCGTTTTTGCATGTCCATTTTAAGCATTGACCTTCACAGTTCAAAAAGCACGATAAGATTGTTATTTCACTTTAAAAACGTCACTTATGAACGAATTGACGACATCTATTACTCAAAGTTCCGAACCGTGTGTAAACCCCAAGCGCTTGGATGATGGCCTCAACCCTGCGTCTCATCCCTCCAGTTAGACGTCGGATGTCCGTTGTGATAGCTGCTGCCATTCCCGATACAATGCTGCTTCCAACTGACGAATTGTTTGCACAGGAGGTTCCCGAGCATGTATACGACGGCCTAACATGTCCCAAATATGCTCTATGGGATTCAAATCCGGGCTCATGGCTGGCCAAGGAACAGAAGTCACGGCTTCGCTTTGGAGGTAGGCGGTTACTGCTCTTGAACGATGAGGCCTGGCGTTGTCATCCATATACACAGGCCTTGCAGCTAATGGGTGGTTGTCGAAATGGGGGACCACGACTGGTTGCAAGACGTCATTGATGTACTGATCACCAGTTAGGTTGCCTTTAATGGTGACTTAATCCAGCTTGCAGTCATGAGAGGTACACCCCAAACCATTACTGAGCCTCCACGGTAAGGGACAGTTGGCTGGATGTTCCTTCGGGTATAGGTTATATTTTTGTATCTCCAAACCCTCATCCGGCCGTCGGTTACATGAAGCAGAAACCGGCTCTCGTCTAACCAATGGATCTTGCGCCATGTCCTTAGATGCCAACCACGTCGTGCTAAACACCATGCCAAACGTGTTCGTCGATGTCGGTCTGCCAACAGTTGACGTTTAAAGCTTTTTAGTGGTCTTCGTGTGGGGCATTGCTGACATGTCTTTTCCATTTTAAATCTTGTCGGATTGCTAGACCAAGATAGTTGGCTTCTTCAAATGACTCGTGAAGATGACCATAGAGGGTTGTCTTAAATTTGATCGGATTTTATTCCCCGTTACATTTGTTTGGATGAAAAAACATTTTCCATTTCCCTTCCCAATTTGCAAGGTTGAGGGTCTTTCGGCAAATCATTTGAATCAACAGTGTATTTTATAGCCATGTACGCAATGGTGTCGTCTGAAAATAATCACACGATGGAGCTTGTACCATACAGAAAAAGACTAGAACTTAATTAAGATTGACTCTCGGGAACTCTAGATTCAACGGGGACATACATTTATTTGTCATCTTCAACTACCACAGATTGTGTCCAGTTAAAATGTTTTCAATTCTGGAATTGACTTTACCTCTTACCTCAAATACTTGAACACGATATATACCGACGAGGACATGGTTTGGTACAGACACAAATATGTAACATATTCATGGACTGGACAATAGAATGGTCATTGAATGCTTGTAGTTAACTGACTAGGTGTGTATAATGTGTTAGTAAAGACCATTAATCTTACCTTCTGCCTTTCTCAAAATCCAATATTGTTTTGTATATACGTAAGAAAATATTGAGACACCAAAGGGGTAATCAGTACCCGTAAATCGAGGAAGGACATACGATATAATGATCAGAAGACATTTACAAAGAGACAAACAATGATCTATAAAACACTGCAAAAAATGGAGATTAAAATGATTCCTTCTTTATGATCACCATGTATATGTATTTATTGAATTGAGGAAGTAGATCTGACAAACCCTGATTTTAGCCCCAATTTACCTGATGCATTTAGTATAATGGATATTATTTTCGTTTTTTAATTGAAATGACATTGTCAAAATAATATTATGTATTGGATGTGAATTTATCCAAATAAAATTGATCAGTTCAATAAAAAGCAAGAAATTAACTTTTTGTTTAGATCTATTTATAGAATGACTTTAATATAGTATCTAGGGTGGATGTTCTTTATTGTTGACCTCTGATTAAATATTGTGATAACATTGGAATACCAATATAAACATATTACATAAGAAGTCAATTATTAAATCATTCCTTTAATACAACTAATAGTTTTCTGTGTCACGAACATGAAATATACCATATATATTAAATGATGAAAAAATATCTACGATTTTAATGTGATTATGGAATTTATTTCAACTTTGAGGAGTCTGCATGGCCCTATTTCATTTTAATTCGTTATTTTACTTTAATTTGAGTTCGTGGTCATTTGGTAGTTGGCCATACATATAATTGTCCAATTAATTCTCTGAAAATACAGTATCTGAAAATAAAAGAGTGAATAAACACTTAAAGAATTAGTTCATTGGTACCCGAAAATGTTTTTTCGCACTATTTATCATATGGTATCCATAAAAATATTAACCCCGCCACTGTTTCTTTTAATTGAAGTACCTGTCCCAAGCCATGCAGAAAGGTCAACGGTCATGTATCTGTGATATTTTCAAGTAAGTATTAGTTTTAATTAATTAAGTTAGATAAATAATTGGCCCATCAAAATAACTACACGTAACGGCCACATTATCTTACTATGCAACATGTCATAGAACAAGAAAATGGCTTGTGTACAGATAATATCCAAGTATTGTTGAAAGTGACGTTAAACACCATAACCCTAACCAAATAGTATATAGTTTTATATGTATGTTTTGTAGATCGTTGTTTGTCCTTTTGTAATTTTTCTTTCGGTCAATGTGCTGTCTGTTCTTCTACAATATATGGATTCTGATTACCCCTTTGGTATCTTCAAACTGTTCTCAATAGATATGTAGGATTCAGATCGACGTCCGGACTCAAATCAACGTCCAATCCTCAAATCGGCGTCCAATTCTCAAATCGACGTTCAATATGACGTCACTGATGTATAGGGGCGAAGCAGCGAAAGTCGGACACTTTATGTGAGTTCGGTACAAGAAGCCTTGTACCAACAACGTGACCCTCGCTATGTCTGCACTGAGCGTCTTTACCAAAGATTTTGCTATTTTTAGAGTTTCTATCGTTCTGATATTTCATTGGATATCAACGAATATGACTAATAATCTAAGCCAAAGACGGAACCGTAGCGACAGTTAAAGTCGGACATAAAAGGCTTTTTGTACCGAAATCACATAAAGTGTCCGATTTTCGCTTCTTTGTCCTTATTTGAAAGCTTCCTTTTGTTAATTGATGTCTGTCTTAGTGTTTAATGTTTGAAAATTTAGATTTATTTCTAGATGGGATTTGCGCTTATTGAGAGAAAAATGTAACAAGCGCATTGGAAATAGTAAGAGGAAATTTTATTGGTAAACATAAAACTGTCCGACTTTTGCTGCTTCGCCCCTACTCCAAAATACGTCACACCCGTTAGGACATGGTTTTGAAACAACGATGGAGAAGGGACAAGACCAGATTCAGAGTATCGTGATACATTGTACATTCTACTTTAGCGGATCCTAACCCTAATCTTAACTTAACCTTAGCCCTAACCTTAAACATAACCCTAACCCTAACCTTAACCCTAAACCTAACCTTAAACATAACCCTAACCTTAAGCTTAATCCTAACCTTAACCCTAAACCTAACACTAACCTTAACCTTAACATTAACCTTAACCCTAACCTTAACCCTAACCCTAAACCTAACCTTAAACATAAAGCTAACCTTAAGCTTAACCCTAACCTTAACCCTAAACCTAACCCTAACCTTAACCTTAACATTAACATTAACCTTAACCCTAACCTTAACCCTAACCCTAAACCTAAACCTAACATATTCCTAACCCTAAACCTAACCTTAACCCTAAACCACTAACCCTAACCCTCACCCTAAACATCACCTTAACCCTAAATAATATTAATGAATGAGAAAATAATTTAAAAACACAAAACAAAACAACAACTTTAAGAAACAGATATAAAAAAAACACGTGTAATGTAGATATGCGAGTTTGGAAAGGACGCCGATTTGAGAATATTCTAAAATTGGACCGTGATTTGAGATAATGACGTCAGTGGACGCCGATTTGAGGAGTGAACGTCGATTTGAGTCCGGACGTCGATTTGAGTCTGGACGTCGATCTGAGTCTGGACGTCGATATGAGTCTATCAGATATATTGATTATTGAAACTTATATAATGTAATTATTATTAAAACTAATGTTCTCACCCATAAGGCATGTGTGACCTTGTCCGATCTTATTTAGGTCATGTGATTTTTTTTAACCGAAATACTTTAAAATTATTTGACTTTCCAATATTTCGACTAATTTAGATACCTGCGTTTTTATTAGTTTTCTGTGTAGTGTTTTGTAAATCATTGATTGTCCTTTATCTTGTGGCCATTGTTTTGTCTGTTTTTAGGTTTATGACTTCTGATTACACCTTTGGTATCTGATATAACTTTATTCTCTAAGCCAATGTTACAAAGGTTACAGAGTGAGAGAGTTGTATTGTCTGTTCTTAGGTTTAGGACTTCTGATTACATCTTTGGTATCTTATATAACTTTATTATCTAAGCCAATGTTACAAATGTTACAGAGTGAGAGAGTTGTATTGTATGTTCTTAGGTTTAGGACTTCTGATTACACCTTTGGTATCTGATATAACTTTATTCTCTAAACCAATGTTACAAAGGTTACAGTGTGAGAGAGTTGTATTGTCTGTTCTTAGGTTTAGGACTTCTGATTACACCTTTGGTATATTATATAACTTTATTCTCTAAACCAATGTTACAAAGGTTACAGAGTGAGAGAGTTGTATTGTCAGTTCTTAGGTTTAGGACTTCTGATTACACCTTTGGTATCTGAAATAACTTTATTTTCTAAACCAATGTTACAAAGGTTACAGAGTGAGAGAGTTGTATTGTCTGTTCTTAGGTTTAGGACTTCTGATTACACCTTTGGTATCTGATATAACTTTATTCTCTAAACCAATGTTACAAAGGTTGCAGAGTGAGAGAGTTGTATCGTCTGTTCTTAGGTTTAGGACTTCTGATTACACCTTTGGTATCTGATATAGCTTTATTCTCTAAACCAATGTTACAAAGGTTACAGAGTGAGAGAGTTGTATTGTCAGTTTTTAGGTTTAGGACTTCTGATTTCCCCTTTGGTATCTGATATAACTTTATTATCTAAACCAATGTTACAAAGGTTACAGAGTGAGAGAGTTGTTTTGTCAGTTCTTAGGTTGAGGACTTCTGATTACACCTTTGGTATCTGATATAACTTTATTATCTAAGCCAATGTTACAAATGTTACAGAGTGAGAGAGTTGTATTGTCTGTTCTTAGGTTTATGACTTCTGATTACACCTTTGGTATCTGATATAACTTTATTCTCTAAACCAATGTTACAAAGGTTACAGAGTGAGAGAGTTGTATTGTCTGTTCTTAGATTTATGACTTCTGATTACACCTTTGGTATCTTATATAACTGTATTCTCTAAACCAATGTTACAAAGGTTACAGAGTAAGAGAGTTGTATTGTATGTTCTTAGGTTGATGACTTCTGATTACACCTTTGGTATCTGATATAACTGTATTCTCTAAACCAATGTTACAAAGGTTACAGAGTGAGAGAGTTGTATTGTCTGTTCTTAGGTTGATGACTTCTGATTACACCTTTGGTATCTAATAAAACTTTATTATCTAAACCAATGTTACAAATGTTACAGAATGAGAGAGTTCAAATTAAAACAAAGTAAATGCATATTAGTACATCAATTATCAAGATTATACATTAAATACAAATAATATTAACACTAAGAGAGGTGTGATGGGTTTTTAAAGGATAATTTATTTTCTTATTTGTAGCAACAATAATCTTCAAAAGTTACATACAAGAATGATATGGTAAAACATATACATGCGCAAAAATGTCAGAGGAAAAGAAACTGTTTCATATAAAAAGTAACAATATATATAAAAAGTATTTGGGATGAATATTTTTTCAGGTTAAAAAAAATACTATGCAAAGCACAGTTTCGATGAATATAGATAGCGCCACCCTGTGTTCTTAGTATCTTGATTCGAATCAATGATATCTACATACTATTTGGTGAGGGTTATGTGGTGTTGAACGCCACTTTCAATAATATTTCATCTATACCGTGACGGAAGGAAAACGGAGTACCCGGAGAAAACCACTGACCTGCCACAAGACACTGACAAACTTTACCACATAATGTTGTATTGGGAACACCTCGCCATGAGCTGGATTCGAACTCACAACTTTAATGGTGATGGGCACTGATCACTTAGGTAGCTGTAAAACCAAATACTATGCGATGGCTCATTTTAATGCTTGTAATCAGTATCACTATTTAAAAGATATGTAATACAATTATTATATATACCGCGGGTCTTGCGAATAAACTGATTTAGACAAACGAATCCGAAGGATGAGCTCGCTTAAATAATTTAATAAGGAAGACACGTGGTATATATGGTTAGTAGCAGAAAGAAAATTATTGACATTTGGCATGGGGCTTAAGCTATGACAACATTCAGAACTACAAGTTGTACCATTGCATAACCCTCATCTATTCGCATTTGGATTCAACAAAGTTGTAATGGTTAGTTTATTTAGAATGGTACGATATCAATTCCAGATAAATGACAATGGTTTTCTACAAGCTCATATTTTAAGCAGGATAATTCATAGAAAACGTCAATGTAAAAAGTCTCATATATGTCAAAACATTTGTTATAAATTACACACTGTGTTAACGGTGCTACTTAGGGTCCTTCTTGCAAATAATACACTATGAGAAATAGCACTCATCGGGTCCTTGTTAAAAATTAAACACGGTGTTACGTTCACTCATCAGCTCATTTTTACAATTTACACATTTTTTAAATGATCGGTCGCTAACGGCTGTTCTTGTTTAAAAAATGCATATACACCGTGTATGCATCCTCTTTGAGTTCGGATAAAACGTAAGATAAAAATTCATCTACAACTTTCTTGGTTTTCTTTCCAACAAATACAAAGCCAAATATAGGTATACACTCTTTCCTTTCAACACTATACATTGTTGTAAACTTGCTTTCAACAAATTCGTCTACAAATACTTCATTGGAGAAGTTGTGTTTCAGTCCTCCAATGTGTTCATCATGCAGTTGATTAAGGCCAAAGGTTGTAACGTAACGCCAAACCTCGCGTTTAACAAGAGCAATACTAGTTGATATGTTGAATATTGGATTTGTAATTGATGCCATGATAGCTGTACCAATCGATACATATGGCATTCTCATTTTCAGTTCTAGAAGCTTGTTATCTATTACCACCTCTGTAAGAATTGGAAGGGAAAGTATAATTGCTGCAAATTGGCTAGCAGGCAACTTCTTCTTCACATGCTCTTGCAGATTCGACATTTCCCCAATATGTGGCTTTTTTGAGGAAATGAGGAACACTTCAACAGTTGCCATATCTTTATCTTCAGCGAAAGAATCCATAATTGCTTGACGAATTTCCCCCATGACCTTTGTTTTACTGATTTTTCCCTCCGTTTCACAATTTACGTCTTCATCGATTTTTGATCTGACTATGCAGAATGGTATATTCTGTTTTTTCATTTGTTCCATTAACCATTTATCGCCTTCACTCGGAACCCCGAGCAAAAAGAGGAAAACATAGCTATATTCTGATAAGATGGCGATTTCATGAAATATCTTTTGAGTAAATGTCGAAGAGAATCCTGGAAAATCACAAAACATAATGTTTTTGTTTAATGGATGTCTATATTTTGAAATTTTCTTCGTTGTGTTTCCATATCCAACAGCAGCGAAGTCCTCTTCACCCACTTTGACGCCTCGAAACATGTTAATAAAACTAGATTTCCCACTGGTACTTTGTCCCATGACTGCGAATTTAATCTTTTCGGTTTTCCATCTATTTAAGTGTTTGTTAATGTATTCTTCTGCTTTCTGTGGACCATGACGTTTCAGTATATTGTAAATTTCAGTACCAATATTTCCATTCAAATTAATTTTATCCCTACCAGTGATATCGACGTCACCTACAAATCAATAAAATAACCAATAGAAAAGGATATACAAGATAAAGATCCACAAAACAATACACAAAATTCTAAAGATTGAGCAACACGAATCTGACTAAAACCTGGGATGAACTCCTTAGAGATTGAGCAACATGAATCTGACTAAAACCTGGGATGAACTTCCTAGAGAATGAGCAACACGAATCTGACTAAAACCTGGGATGAACTCCCTAGTGATTGAGTAACACGAATCTGACTAAAACCTGGGATGAACTCCTTAGAGATTGAGTAACACGAATCTGATTAAAACCTGGGATGAACTCCCTAGGGATTGAGTAACACGAATCTGACTAAAACCTGGGATGAACTCCTTAGAGATTGAGCAACAAGAATCTGACTAAAACCTGGGATGAACTCCCTAGAGATTGAGCAACAAGAATTTAACTAAAACCTGGGATGAACTCCTTAGAGATTGAGCAACACGAATCTGACTAACACCTGGGATGAACTCCCTAGAGATTGAGCAACACGAATCTAACTAAAACCGGGGATGAACTTCCAAGAGATTAAGCAACACGAATCTGACTAAAACCGGGGATGAACTTCCTAGAGATTGAGCAACACGAATCTGACTAACACCGGAGATGAAACGGATGAAATAAGCGCGCAAATAAACCAATTAGAGGACTTAATTAAAAACTATTACAATAAAAAAACAGAAGGAGCGAAAATTAGATCTCGTGTTAAATGGGCGGAAGAAGGGGAAAAATCAACGCGATATTTTTTTAACCTTGAAAAAAAGCGGGGCCAAGAAAAGCTATGGTATAGGAATAAAACGACAGATGGTAATTATAAGTATGACATTGACTCGATAATGAATGAGCAGGTTGATATTTACTCCAAACTTTTTCAATCAGAAGGGTGGGATGAAAATAGTGCTCACGAACTTACAAGGTACATTGTTAATAAATTGGACAATAACGAAAAAGAAACGCTTGACGAAGACATTAGCTTAGAAGAAACTAGTAAAGTTATTAAAATATTAAAACCAAATAAATCTCCAGGAGAAGATGGTATTATATCAGAATTTTATCAACTATATTGGCAAGATATAAAAAACGAATTCTTTGAAGTGGTTGAAAAAATATTCAAATTCGAATATACTTTAAGCGCATCACAGTACAGGGGGGTCTTGACTTTATTACATAAGGGAGGGGAACGGGAAGATATAAAAAACTGGAGACCATTGACCTTACTGAATTGTGACTATAAAATAATTTCGAAGCTTTTGGCCGAACGATTATAAAATGTTTTAAATAAGCTAATTCATCCGGACCAAAAAGGGTTTCTAAGGGGTCGGAACATAAGTGAAGCAAACAGAATGATACAAGACATAATACAATACGTAGACGAAGAAAATGAAGAAGGTATAATAGTTTTCTTAGACCAAGAAAAAGCATTCGATAGAGTTGAATGGGGGTGGGTAGACTTCGTATTAAAAGCATTTAACTTTGGGGAAAAATTTAGAGGGTGGATTCAAATGTTAGTTAAAAATGCTACAACATC
>MJUT01033745.1:187459-207796 GCA_002080005.1 Gigantidas platifrons
TACTGACCAGATAATCTCAAGAACGCAATGGTGACCTGTTAGGACATTACATTGGCTGTAAGAAACCACAAAAACGATCAAGAAAAATGTTAATTTAATGAATATTTAATCACAATATCACAAATCCCGTTTTTGCATGGCAATTTTAAGTATTGACCTTCGCAGTTCAAAACGCACGATAAGATTGTTATTTCACCTTAAAAACGTCACTTATGAACCAATTGACGACATCTATTACTCAAAGTTCAGTACCGTGTGTAAACCCCACGTGCTTGGATGATGGCCTCAACCCTGCGTCTCATCCCTCCAGTTAGACGTCGGATGTCCGTTGTGATAGCTGATGGCATTCCCGATACAATGCTGCTTCCAACTGACAAATGTTTTGCACAGGAGGTTCCTGAGCATGTATACGACGGCCTAACATGTCCCAAATATGCTCTATGGGATTCAAATCCGGGTTCATGGCTTGCCAAGGAACAGAAGTCACGGCTTCGCTTTGGAGGTAGGCGGTTACTGCTCTTGAACGATGACGCCTGGCGTTGTCATCCATATACACAGGCCTTGCAGCTAATGGGTGGTTGTCGAAATGGGGGACCACGACTGGTTGCAAGACGTCATTGATGTACTGATCACCAGTTAGGTTGCCTTTAATGGTGACTTAATCCAGCTTACAGTCATGGGAGATACACCCCAAACCATTACTGAGCCTCCACGGTAAGGGACAGTTGGCTGGATGTTCCTTGGGGTATAGGTTATATTTTTGTATCTCCAAACCCTCATCCGGCCGTCGGTTGCATGAAGCAGAAACCGGCTCTCGTCTAAGCAATGGATCTTGCGCCATGTCATTAAATTCCAACCACGTCGTGCTAAATACCATGCCAAACGTGTTCGTCGATATCGGTCTGCCAACAGTTGACGATTAAAGCTTTTCAGTGGTCTTCGTGTGGGGCATTGCTTACATGTCTTTTCCATTTTAAATATTGTCGGATTGCTAGACCAAGATAGTTGGCTTCTTCAAATGACTTGTGAAGATGACCATAGAGGGTTGTCTTAAATTCGATCGGATTTTATTCCCCGTTACATTTGTTTGGATGAAAAAACATTTTCCATTTCCATTCCCAATTTGCAAGGTTGAGGGTCTTTCGGCAAATCATTTGAATCAACAGTGTATTTTATAGCCATGTACGCAATGGTGTCGTCTGAAAATAATCACACGATGGAGCTTGTACCATACAGAGAAAGACTAGAACTTAATTAAGATTGACTCTCGGGAACTCTAGATTCAACGGGGACATACATTTATTTTTCATCTTCAACTACCACAGATTGTGTCCAGTTAAAATGTTTTCAATTCCGGAATTGACTTTACCTCTTACCTCAAATACTTGAACATGATATATACCGACGAGGACATGGTTTGGTACAGACACAAATATGTAACATATTCATGGACTGGACAATAGAATGGTCATTGAATACTTGTAGTTAACTGACTAGGTGTGTATAATGTGTTAGTATAGACCGTTAATCTTACGTTCTGCCTTTCTCAAAATCCAAGTATATACGTAAGAAAATCTTGAGACACCAAAGGGGTAATCAGTACCCGTAAATCGAAGAAGGACATACGATATAATGACCAGAAGAAATTTACAAAGAGACAAACAATGATTTATAAAACACTACACAGAATATTCAGAAAAAATGGAGATTAAAATGATTCCTTCTTTATGATCACCATGTATATGTATTTATTGAATTGAGGAAGTAGATCTGACAAACCCTGATTTTAGCCCCAATGTACCTGATACATTTAGTATAATGGATATTATTTTCGTTTTTGAATTGAAATGACATTGTCAAAATAATATTATGTATTGGATGTGAATTTATCCAAATATAACTGATCAGTAAACATAAATAGTGTTTATTTTACAGTTCAATAAAAAGCAAGAAATTAACTTTTTATTTAGATCTATTGATAGAATAACTTTGCGTTGCATCTATTAATATAGTATCTAGGGTGGATGTTCTTTATTGTGATAACATTGGAATACCAATATAAACATATTACATAACAAGTCAATTATTAAATCATTCCTTTAATACAAATAATAGTATTCTGTGTCACGAACATGAAATATATCATATATATTAAATGATGAAACAATATCTACGATTTTAATGTGATTATGGAATTTATTTCAACTTTGAGGAGTCTGCATGGCCCTATTTCATTTTAAATCGTTATTTTACTTTAATTTGAGGTCGTGGTCATTTGGTAGTTGACCATACATATAATTGTCCAATTCATTCTCTGAAAATACAGTGTCTGAAAATTAAAGAGTGAATAAACACTTAAAGAATTAGTTCATTGGTACCCGAAAATGTTTTTTCGCACTATTTATCATATGGTATAAATGAAAATATTAACCCCGCCACTGTTTCTTTTAATTGAAGTATCTTTCCCAAGCCATGCAGAAAGGTCAACGGTCATGTATCTGTGATATTTTCAAGTAAGTATTAGTTTTAATTAATTAAGTTAGATAAATAATTGGCCCATCAAAATAACTACACATAACGGCCACATTATCTTACTATGCAACATGTCATAGAACAAGAACATGTCTTGTGTACAGATAATATCCAAGTATTGTTGAAAGTGGCGTTAAGCACAATAACCCTTACCAAATAGTATATTGTTTTATATGTATGTTTTGTACATCATTGTTTGTTCTTTGGTACTTTTTCGTTCGGTCATTGTGTTGTCTGTTCTTCTACAATATACGGCTTCTGATTAACCCTTTGGTATCTTTTGGTCATTGTGTTGTCTGTTCTTCTTCAATATACCGATTCTGATTAACCCTTTGGTATCTTCAAACTGTTCTAATTAGATATGTAAGACTCAGATCGACGTCCGGATTCAAATGGACGTCCAATCCTCAAATCGGCGTCCAATTCTCAAATCGACGTTCAATATGACGTCACTGATGTATAGGGGCGAAGCAGCGAAAGTCGGACACTTTATGTGAGTTCGGTACAAGAAACCTTGTACCAACAACGTGACTCTCGCTATGTCTGCACTGAGCGTCTTTACCTAAGATTTTGCTATTTTTAGAGCTTCTATCGTTCTGATATGTCATTGGATATCAACGTATATGACTAATAATCTAAGCCAAAGACGGAACCGTAGCGACAGTTAAAGTCGGACATGAAAGGCTTTTTGTACCGAAAGCACATAAAGCGTCCGATTTTCGCTTCTTTGTCCTTATTTGAAAGCTTCCTTTTGTTAATTGATGTCTGTCTTAGTTTTAATGTTTGAAGATTTAGATTTATTTCTAAATGGGATTTGCGCTTATTGAGAGAAAAATATAACAAGCACATTGGAAATAGTAAGAGGAAATTTTATTGGTAAACATAAAACTGTCCGACTTTTGCTGCTTCGCCCCTACTCCAAAATACGTCACACCAGTTAGGACATGGTTTTGAAACAATGATGGAGAAGGGACAAGACCAGATTCAGAGTATCGTGATACATTGTACATTCTACTTTAGTGGATCCTAACCCTAATCTTAACTTAACCTTAGCCCTAATCCTAATCATAACCCTAACCCTAACCTTAACCCTAAACCTAACCTTAAACATAACCCTAACCTTAAGCTTAATCCTAACCTTAACCCTAAACCTTAACCCTAACCTTAACCCTAACCCTAAACATACCCTTTAAACCTAAACCACTAACCCTAACCCTCACCCTAAACATCACCTTAATCATAAATAATGTTAATGAATGGGAAAATAATTTAAAAACACAAAACAAAACAACAACTTTAAGAAACAGATATAAAAAAACACGTGTAATGTAGATATGCGAGTTTGGAAAGGACGCCGATTTGAGAATATTCTAAAATTGGACCGTGATTTGAGATAATGACGTCAGTGGACGCCGATTTGAGGAGTGGACGTCGATTTGAGTCTGGACGTCGATCTGAGTCTATCAGATATATTGATTATTGAAACTTACATAATGTAATTATTATTAAAACTAATGTTCTCACCCATAAGGCATGTTTGACCTTGTCTGATATTGGTTATCTTATTTAGGTCATGTGACTTTTTTTAACCGAAATACTTTAAAATTATTTGACTTTCCAATATTTCGACTTTGAATGAAGCTGATGAATGTTATTCCAAAAACTCGCCATGCGCACCAATTTAGATATCTACGTTTTTATTAGTTTTCTGTGTAGTGTTTTGTAAATCATTGATTGTCCTTTATCTTGTGGCCATTGTTTTGTCAGTTCTTGTGATTACACCTTCGGTATCTTATTAGGTAGATGCATATTAGTACATCAATTATCTTCAAATGTTACATGGAATAATGATATGGAAAAACATTATACATTTGCATAAATTTCAGTGCAAAAGAAAACAATACTATACAAGGCACAGTTACAATGTATATAGATAATTCCACCCTATTTTCTTGGTGTCTTGATTCGAAACAATGATATGTACATACTATTTGGTAAGGATTATGTTGTTTAGCGCCACTTTCAACAATATTTCAGCTATACCGTGATGGTCAGTTTTATTGGTGGAGGAAAGCAGGGTACCCGGAGAAAGTCACTGATCTGTCGAAAGTTACTGGGAAACTTGATCAAATAATACTGTATCAGCGGGTTTATAACTAGATTAACACGACGGATGTCACTAGTGGAGCAGGAAGTGCTTACCCTTCTGGACCACATGGGTTCACTCTCGGTTTTTAGTGGGGTTCGTGTTACTCGACCGTTAGTTTTTTATGTATGTTTTGTAGATCGTTGTTTGTCCTTTTGTACTTTTTATTTCGGTCATTGTGTTGTCTGTTCTTTTTCAATATACTGATTCTGATTAACCCTTTGGTATCGTCAAACTGTTCTTATTAGATATATTGATTATTGAAACTTAAATAATGTAATTATTATCAAAGATTAGGTTCTCACACGTAAGGCATGTGTGACCTTAGCCGAGTTTTGCTATCTTATTTAGGTCCTGTGACCTTTTTTACCGAAATATTTTAAAATTATTTGACTTTCCGATCTTTCGAATGAACCTGATGAATGTCATTTGAGAAACTCGTCGTGTGCACTAATTTAGATATCTACACTTTTATTCATTTTCTTTTGATGTTTTGGTGTAAATCATTGATTGTCCTTTATCTTGTGGTCAATGTTTTGTCAGTTCTTCGGTTTAGGACTTCTGATTACACCTTTGGTATCTGATATAACTTTATTCTCTAAGCCAATGTTACAACGATTAGAGAGTGAGAGAGTTCAAATTAATACAAAGAAAATACATATAATTACATCAATTATCAAGATTTTACGGGTACATTAAAAACAAAGAATACTAATAGAGGATAATTTATTTTTTTTATTTGTTGCATCAATAATCTTTTAAAAGTTACATGTAATAATGATATGGTAAAACATATACATTCGCAAAAAATTCATAGGAAAAGAAACTGTTTTATATAAAAAGTAATAATATATATACAACAGTATTTGGGTGAATATTTGTTTATGGTTAAAAACAAATACTATGCAAAGCACAGTTTCGATGAATATAGATAATGCCACCCTATTTTCTTAGTGTCTTGATTAGAAACAATGATATGTGTATAACATTTGGTTAGGGTTTTAGTGATTAACGCCACTTTCAACAATATTTCAGATATACCGTGACGGTTAGTTTTATTGGTGGAGGAAACCGGAGTACCTAGAGAGAACCACCGATCTGTTGGCAGTTACTGACAAACTTTATCACATATTGTTGTTATAGAGAACACCTCGACATGATCTGGATTTGAACTCACAACGTTAGTGGTGATATACACTGATCACTTAGGTAGCTGTAAATCCAACTACTCTGTGATCACCACAACGATGGCTCATTTTAATGCTTCAAATTAGTAACATTATTTAAAAGATATGTAATAAAAGTATTATATATACCGCAGGTCTTGCGAATTAACTTATTTAGACAAACGAATCCGAATGATGAGCTCGCTTAAATAATTTCATGAGTAAGACACGAGGTATATATATTTAGTAACATAAATAAAATGATTGACATTTGGCATGGGGCTTAATCTATGACAACATTCAAAACTACAAGTTGTACCATTGCATAAGCCTCATCTATTCACATTTGGATTCAACAAAGTTTTAATGGTTTGTTAATTTAGCATGGTACGATATCAATTCCAGATAAATGACAATGGTTTTCTACAAGGTCATATTTTAAGCAGGATAATTCATAGAAAACGTTTATGAAAAATGTCTTATATATGACACAACATTTGTTATAAATTATACACTGTGTGAACGGTGCTACTTAGGGTCCTTATTACAAATTATACACGATGAAAAATAGCACGCATCGGGTCTTTGTTAAAAATTAAACACTGTGTTGCGTTCACTCATCAGGTCCTTTTTATAATTTACGTATTTTGTAAACGATCGATCGCTAACGGCTGCCCTTGTTTGATTGCATCCTCTTAGGTCTAGGACTTCTGATTACCCCTTTGGTATCTGATATAACTTTATTCTCTAAGCCAATGTTACAAAGGTTACAGAGTGAGAGAGTTGTATTGTCTGTTCTTATACTTATGACTTCTGATTACACCTCTGGTATCTGATATAACTTTATTATCTAAGCTAATGTTACAAAGGTTACAGAGTGAGAGAGTTGTATTGTCTGTTCTTAGACTTAGGACTTCTGATTACACCTTTAGTATCTGATATAACTTTATTCTCTAAGCCAATGTTACAAAGGTTACAGAGAGAGAGAGTTGTATTGTCTGTTGTTAGGTTTAGGACTTCTGATTACACCTTTGGTATCTGATATAACTTTATTCTCTAAACCAATGTTACAAAGGTTACAGAGTGAGAGAGTTTATATTAATACAAAGTAAATACATATTAGTACATAAATTATCAAGATTATACATTATATACAAATACTATCAATACTAAGAGAGGTGTGATGGGATTTAATAGGAGAATTTATTTTCTTATTTGTAGCAACAATAATCTTCAAAAGTTACATACAAGAATGATATGGTAAAACATATACATGCGCAAAACTGTCAGAGGAAAAGAAACTGTTTTATATAAAAAGTAACAATATATATACAAAAGTATTTGGGATAAAAATTTTTAAGGTTAAAAAAATACTACGCAAAGCACAGTTTCGATGAATATAGATAACGCCACCCTGTGTTCTTAGTGTCTTGATTCGAATCAATGATATCTACATAATATTTGATTAGGGTTATATGGTGTTTAACGCCACTTTCAATAATATTTCAGGTATACCGTGACGGTTGGTGGAGGAAAACGGAGTACCCGGTGAAAACCACCGACCTGCCACAAGACACTGACAAACTTTATCACATAATGTTGTATTGGAAACACCTCGACATGAGCTGGATTCGAACTCACAACTTTAATGGTGATGAACACTGATCACTTAGGTAGCTGTAAAACCAAATGCCCTGCGATCACCACAACGATGGCTCATTGTAATGCTTAAAATCAGAAACACTATTTAAAAGATACATAATAAAAGTATTATATATACCGCGGGTCTTGCGAATAAACTGATTTAGACAAACGAATCCGAAGGATGAGCTCGCTTAAATAATTTAATAAGGTAGACACGTGGTATATGTGGTTAGTAGCAGAAAGAAAATGATTGACATTTGGCATGGGGCTTAAGCTATGACAACATTTAGAACTACAAGTTGTACCATTACATATGCCCCATCCATTTGCATTTGGATTCAACAAAGTATTAATGGCTAGTTAATTTAGTATGGTACGATATCAATTCTAGATAAATGACAATGGGTTTTTACAAACTCATATTCTAAGGAGGATAATTCATAGAAAACGTCAATGTAAAAAGTCTCATATATGTCAAAACATTTGTTATAAATTACACACTGTGTTAACGGTGCTACTTCGGGTCCTTATTACAAATTATACACTATGAGAAATATCACTCATCGGGTATTTGTTAAAGATTAAACACTGTGCTACGTTACTCATCAGGTCCTTTTAACAATTTACGTATTTGGTAAATGATAGGTCGCTAACGGCTGCCCGTGTTTAAAAAATGCATAAACACTGTGATTGCATCCTTTTTGAGTTTGAATAAAACGTAAGATAAGAATACATTTACAAATACCCTGGTGTTATATTTAACTAGTGAGTCAATGGTAGGTACAGACTCTCCGTTTTCATTTATATAATTTCTTGTAAACACGCTATCAACAAAATCGTCTATAGATCCTACTGAGTAGTTGTTTTTCAATCCTTCAATGTTTTCATTATTCTTTTGATCAAGGCCAAAGACTTTAACGTAATGCCAAATCTCGCGCTTGATTAAAGCAATAATAATTGAAATGTCAATTAATGGAAGTGGCAATGCTGTAATGATAGATGCACCAATTGATACATATGGCATTCTGTGTTCTAGTTCTAGAATCTTCTTCTCTATTACCCTCTCTGTAAGAATTGGAAGGGAAAACATAACTGCTGAAAATTGGTTAGAAGGCAACTTCTCCTTCATATGGTCTTGCAGATTGGACATTTCCCCAATATGTGGCTTCTCTGAAGAAATAAGGAACAATTCAGCTTTTGCGAAAGCTGTATTTGTAGACATAGAGTCTTTAATTTTTTCACGAATTTTCAACAGAACACCTTTTTCACCGATTTGTCTCCCCTTGTAGCTCTCTACGTCTTTATCGACTTTTGATCTGATTAAACAGAATGGTATACCCCTTTCTTGTATTTGAACTGTTAACCATTCATCTCCGTCAGTCAGAACTGATTCGAAAAAGATTAAAATATAGCTATATTCTGATAAATTGACCATTTCAAGGAATTTTTGTTTTGTAAATTTCATAGATAATCCAGGTAAATCACAAAAAATAATGTTTTCGTTTACTGGTTGTTAATATTCTGAAATTTTCTCCGTTTCGTCTCCAAATCCAACATCTTGACCCTCTTTGATGCCTAGAAATGTGTTAATAAAAGTAGATTTCCCAGTGGCACTTTGTCACGCGACTGCGAATTTAACCTTTTCGGTTTTCCGTCTATCTTAGTGTTGTTGAATGTATTCTGCCATCTTTTGTGTACCAAGACTTGTCAGTTTATCCGAAAGATCAGCACGAATATGTTCGATGTATTGACGATTCTGTTCAAGAGTCTTATCGACGTCATCTATAAAGTATAACAAACTAATACAATGACAAATAGAAAAGGATAACAAACATTATTATATGACTTCAGATAATGCCTTTTACTGATTGGCTGATATCACTAGTAACGTTCTTTGATAAAACGTTATAATTACCTCGCAAAAAGTCACGAGAATTGAACATAATACTCCAAAGCTTCTCCAGACACCTTAAATTAGAAATGGTGTTTCCCAATTATCTTAAAAGTAGTAGCCAGTCATCATCGGGTTAAGTTTTGTCATAGACTAATCAGATGCATTCTTACTAATTACATTCGGTACACGATTAAATTAATAATGGCAGACGTTGGGCACTGTTCGGTGTTAATTCAAATTTGTTTTAATGTCATATAATAAAACAGTTAATGAGTTTCAATTTCGGTGAATACAAGGATTGATCAATCCTTGTATTCACCTCATCGAAAGACATCACTTGTATATCATTATATGACTTCAGTCTTTTCTGATTGGCTGACGTCCCTAGTAAGGTTGGGCAGAGAGGGGTATCTGGGGAACAAAGTCGGCGCTTTGCAACAGTAAATGATGATGAATTCAATAGAATACTGACTTAAATTTGATTTAATGTCATATAAGAAAACAGTTAATGACTTTCAATTTCGGTGAATACAAGGATTGATCAGCCCATGGAAGATGATATTCACCTCGGTATAATAATCCACAAAACACTACACAACTAACGATTGAACAACACGAATCTGACTAAAACCGGGGATGAACTTCAGTGACATGTGGTATTTAGATCCATCATTCCAGCCTAAACGGATTTCACTCCCAGATGTTTGTGAGGTCCATGTTGCTCTGAATTGTTTTAATCGATTATTGTATATTGTCTTTATCTATTTTGCAATGATTATTGTTTTACCACCACAAGTTTATCTTTCTATGCTGATTTACGATTTCTTATCAAGTTAAAGGCATACAGGCTGTCAGAATTGATTTTTATTTAATTTTAAAAGCTGTCAATGTTCGATGTTTTATACTAATTGCAGTTGAAAATTTTCATAATATCATATTGTTGACTCAGGCTAAGTTGACCGGGCGTGGCTATCGGTCATAGTTCAATTGGAACCTGAATTTTTAATTTAGAGTGAACAGGTAAAATAGTTTTCATTTGAATTCACTGATCCATTTAATTAGAGTCAATTGACAATTATTATACCTTTTATATTCTATACTGTCGTAGTTATTGATTCATTCATTCACAAAAACATAGAACAATCATTAACAAATCCACCGACCATGCAGATGAATTTTCCATTACAGAGAAAAATATAACTATATGTATTTACCCATCATAAAAAGATAATTAAAAGTAGTAAAATTTTATTTTTTTTAAATTAGCCAACATGATAGATTATCTTTATTCTCCTAATTACAGCTGCAGTATATGCACCCTCTCTCCGATTTGAAAACATGGTATCCTAAGTTGTAAAGAAAATATTTGTCGAATTATGGACTTGCGTCAACAGTTTTCTGGACATAAGCGTTTACTGGCGTTGTTGGTGGAACTGAAGCATGTTGCACAAAATATTTCGAAACGTTATATACAATATCTTTTTTTTCCGTGTCTCAGACATGTTGCCAAAGCAAATTCCATATCAAAAATGATTTGAAAGATATTCGCGCCAATATCATTTGAAAAGAACCCCGCAAATATCGTGCTTTAAATGTATTTTTAAGGTGTATTTTTACAATTTTAAACTTCTTTTTTAAAACAAAAAAAATACTTGTATAATAATTTTTTTTATTTAAGGTAAAGTATTTATAAATTTTTCTGGGAAAATGAAAACAGTAAATTCAGATTGTACGATATAATATATGCATGCTTCCCTGTCATCACCTTAAGCATATTTATATACTCGATGTACATTTGTCAGTTTATATTATGTATATCGAAGTATAGCGTAAAAGTATTCAACAGCTTATTGTTAAAACAGTTGATCATTTGAACCGTCTATTTAAATGCAAACAACAATACTATGAATAACCGATTGTTGTTATTTGTACGAGAACCTGGGGTGCGTTTTTCTTACCCGAATCCGGAACATGATACCGAATCCGGTTTGTGATTAGTCGTTTTTTTTAACCCGGAACAAAACCATGATTCTGAAACATTCGAATCATGGATCATTTATGATTTGAATTGAATCACAGAATAAAAAGATGACGGTGATGACAGCAGACACAGATGTTGTGGATGATATTTTGTTTGAATGTGGGCATATGTCATGTAACATCTAAAAATATAGATGAATTTAACAGCCAGGAATATTCCACATAATTCTTGCATCTGTTAGCTTCCTTTCGTTCCGTCCATGCACTCATAATAAGCTTAACTTTAGAGGAGGTGAAAGGCTCCATGTATGAAGCAGTCTGCATAAAGTGATTGCTCTGCATGTCTAAGAAATAGTACAATGCAGCTACAGCAACTACTTTTTGTTCATCAGCAGCCATTTTTGAAAATCACTGTATCGAAACATAGCGTTTTTAAATAGGTCGAAACATGATTCGGCTTCTATGAATCATGATTCAGAATCATGTTCCAGATTCGGTTGAGGAAATGCACCCCTGATGTTACATATAAATAGTAGATTCGTCTATGGTCAGAGTCAGGCCGGCCATGTTACTTTGTAACATCAATACGTGAATAGCCTAGAACGAAGAAAATACGTCGCTGTTTGATTTTCGTCTATCCAATAAAGACTCAAATGTTTATCCGCACAATATTCATACATTCATATGACCTACACAGTGAACTCATTCGGTAAAGTGTTTGAGTATGTGTGAAATTGTATATGGCATAAACCAAAACATTGACGAATTCTACACGAAAACGACACAAAAAGGAGGATTCAGCAATCTTTGTGTAAAAATAAAAAAAAAAACATGTTACACTGACCTACTCCATTTTTTAACACGTAAGCATAATTTAGTATCTTTTTTTCGGCCGAATCGTACTTTGACAGTAGAATTACATCCTAGTTTTTTTTATATATTCTTATTTTCAGGAGAAAACGCTAGGTGATATATCTTTTAAATTAGAGACTAAAATAATGAACTTCATGCCTGTTTTTTTCGATTTGATTTGATTTTGATTTTTGGTGTTTTAACGCCACTTTCAACAATATTTCAGCTATATCATGGCCACCAGATTTAGTGGTGGAGGAAGCCGGAGTACCCGGAGAGAACCATCGACCATGCGCAAGCAACTGGTAAACTTTATCATTTGCGCTGCGAGTCGAGTGCACCCTTTTTTTTATTTACAAAGCTGGGCACGAACCCACGCCGTATTGGTGATAGGCTTGCATGAGTTGTTAGATCCAGCGACCTAACTCATTGAGCCACCCGGGCCGCTGTTTTTTTTTCGAAAACAATATAATCAAGACAAGTGTTGTCAATAATATGCAAGACAATTGGCTTATAATTTCCCTTTATCGGACCCCTTTGCATCGCTTGGTATTGTTTTTATTGATTTCATCACGTATTTCCGATTTTAAGTGTCATTCTTACTAAATACCATTATGTAATATCAACTGATTACCTCAGGATCCATTTTCATAGATATATTTCTTAAATTTTATTAATTCTAACGAATTAACACGCACCATGATTTCTTGGTTATTAATAGAAATTATCAGCGTCCGGCAAACTTCGGAAAAGCAGCCGAATTATAATTAGGTGTATTAATGGCGATTTTACCAACAGACATTCGAAATCTTTTCACTAAGTACGACATTATAGCATATTTTTTAAATCTGGCTTCTTGTTCAGAACATTTTATTAGTATAAAACATCGAATATTGGAAACTTTTAATATAAACAAAACAAGAGAAAGTTGATCTAGTGATCACAGTTACCCCCCATTCCAAATTTTCATCCAGAAACCATTAACGTCCCAATCTTCTAAGAGAAAAGGGGCCATAATTCATGAGTGGTAAATATTAATTTCACCATAATCGAACTTAAACTGTATTTTATGGTACCTCGCATTGTGTTAAAGTTTGAAAAGATTTGGTTGAGCGGTACTTTAAATATCATCCGGAAACCTAAAACGTTTAAATTTTCTAAGAGAAAAAGTGTCATAACTCAGGAACGGTATATGTGAAATACACCGTAATCGAACTTGACCTGTATTTAGTGGTTCACAGCGTTGTGTTCAAGTTTGAGAAGATTTGGTTGAGCCATACTTTAAATATTATCCAGAAACCTAAAAAGTCCCTATTTTCTAAGAGAAAAAGGGCCATAACTCAGTAACGGTAAATGTGAATTACACTGTAATCGAACTTAAACTGTATTTAGTAGTCTTCAGCATTGTGTTAAAGTTTGAAAAGATTTGGTTGAGCCATACTTCAAATATCACCCGGAAGCCTAAAAAGTCCCTATTTTCTAAGAGAAAAAGGGCCATAACTCAAGAACGGTAAATGTGAAATACACCGTAATAGAACTTAACCTGTATTTAATGGTTCACAGCATTGTGGTAAAGTTTGAAAAGATTTGGTTGAGGCATACTTTAAATATCATCCGGAAACCTAAAAAGACCCTATTTTCTAAGAGAAAAAGGGCCATAACTCAGGAACGGTAAATGTGAAATATACCGCAATCGAACTTAACCTGTATTTCATGGTTCACAGCATTGTTTGAAAGTTTGAAAATATTTGGTTGAGCCATACTTTAAATATCATCCGGAAACCAAAAGTGTGATGGACGGACGGACGGACGACGGACGGACGGACATGAGGATCCCTATTTACCCCGACTCTCGTCGGGCTGGGGTATAAAAGTGCAATTCTGACAGCCTGCATCCTTTTAAAACAGGATAGTCAAAATCGACTAAGCTCACACATGGGTTTCTACTGGGCGTATTACGGTCACATGTAATTGACTCAATGATATCTTTCAATGCAAATAAGGCAATTAGGCAACTCAGAATACTCCTTTTCCCCCTATATGATATAATGCTTGTAAACAAGTTCTAGTACTAATTATTGCCGACAGATTTCTAATAAATATAGAATCGACTTCGGAACACTTACCAAACTCTGACTCGTAATTTGCGGATAAGCGTGCGCAAATGTAAACTTCGTCGTAAGTTGATTCTATATTTCTATACTTTACTCGTACTTACGATGACGGAACAAAGGGCGGAGTTTAGAACAATAAATATTCATCCCACGTACATATAGATATTCAAAGATAATGAACTATGTAAGCTTGTAGAAGGATATTCACAGAACTGAATGGTATCAATTCACCGAACTCCACAACTGAGATTATAGTACCCGAAAGGTCCGATCGCAGCTGGAGTTGAAATTCCACCTCCGCTTCCAACAACTGTTTCAATTCTAAAGTATAGCATTTTATTAGTTTTTGAATCGTTAAGCATATGATAACCACCAGTCTGAAGTCGCTTTGATTTTTTTCGGATGTATGTCGGGATTAACAGGAATCAACATACAAATGATATAATATTTACCTGTAAATTGTGCCTTAAGCGGGACATCAGCCGTGTATGAGTATTAAACGGTTTTTTCATAGGATAGTACTGTGTACTAACCACGTACTCCCGTCTTCCTCGTCGAATCTATGTTTTAATTCTAAGTATAGCCGACAATCTTCGTATAGCTTGGTAGGATCCGAGTGGCTCAATGAGTTATGTAGTTGGATTACCTAACAACTCATACAAGCCTATCACCAATACGGCGTGGGTTCGCACACAGCTTTGTAAATAACAAAAATGGTGCACTCGACTGGCAGCCTCAAGTGATAAAGTTTACTAGTAACTTGCTCATGGTTGGTGGTTCTCTCCGGGTACTTCGGCTTCTTCCATCACTAAAACTAGTCGCCATGATATAGCTAAAATATTGCTGAAAGTGGCGTTAAACACAAAAAAATCAATCTAATGGCTTGGCCTTTTTTGGTGTTTAACACCACTTTCAACAATACTTCAGCTATATCGAGGTGGTAAGTTGTATTAGTGGAGGAAACCCGAGTATCCGGAGAAAACCACCGACCTGTCACTGACAAACTTTATCACATAATGCTGTATCGAGTACACCTAGACATGAAGAAGATTCGATAATTTTTGTGGTGATAGGCACTGATTGCATAGGTAGTTGTATATCCAACTACCATACGATCTCGGCCACAACGGCTCCTAGACGTCTTATGCAACAAAATTATCAAATGACAATAAAAAAGTATGAGAATATCGACAAAGCGATCGACCATCTATTAACAAATATCAGTAAATACAAAACAAATGCCACGACATACAAGCAAAAATAATAAAAATGCAGGTATCCTTCTCCGAAACAACCCCCATCAACCATGAAACAAATAATTATGAAATAACAAACATATTCACAGTTGTTAATTGGAGAGTTTGCAGATACCAAAGGGGTAATTAGAATCCGTATATCAAAGAAGAACAGATAAAACAATGGCCAAAATAAAAAGTACAAAAGGACAAACAACGATCTACAAAACATACACATACAACTAAAGATCGAGTAGTACGAAACCTACTAAAAACCGGGGTGAATTTAGGTGAACATATGCACATAGGTATACAGAACGGTGTAAGGTTTCGAAAATCATACTTTATTGAATATTGCCAATGCCAGAGTCCTCCACACTAGGAGGACTCCACTTATCAGATAATGACTGCATGTCATCCTCACCACTGGCTTCTCCTGTTCCTCTTTGGTCTGATTTTGCATACGAAATAACAAATATGTTCATACCTGATTCAATTCTATGGTTGTTCCAATTCTCCTCACTAGAATCAGATGAGTCCTGAATGCACTCCTGATCACTAGCTTCATCTGTTCCTTCTTCATCTGATTGTGCATATTCTGCCACTGGAAATTATTTTGAAGATTTTACTTTTGATGTACAATTGCAATTCCTTACTGCATACTGTATAGCGTATCTATCTTAACGAACTTGTAGTTAAGGATACTACTGATACTCAAAATTCTGCTTCTGTTTGCCTTACCGCTTCCATGAAGTGCTTAAATTCCAAAGTATCACATTTTATTTGTTTTTGAATCGTTAAGCATGTGATAACCACCTTTCTTAAGTCTCTTATATTTGTATCAGATGTATGTCAGCATGAACAGGAATCAGCACACAAATTATATCATATTTACATGTAAATTGTGCCTAAGGCGGAACATCGACCATGTATCAGTATTATACGTTTACTTATATGACAGCATTGCGTATTAACCATGAACTCCCATTCTAAGTACAGGCGACATGCTTCTTATGCAACATAGTTATCAAATGAAAATCTAAACAGGCATGGTAAGCAAAGTTTTATCAGCATCGACAAGGCGATCACCCTCTCAACATATACTATATATAATTAAGAAATAATTCATGGAAGCCAGAGTTTGTATACAGTTTTAACATGGATAACATTATTTTTGGTACAAATTGTATCCCGAGCGAAAGCGAGGGATAAAATGCAACGAAAATAATGTCTGCTTCTTACCTTGGCCTTCACATCGCAATAGACAACGGAGGTCATCACTGCAGAATTCTACTGTCGTCATCGCAATATGGTTGACCGTTACGAAATATCCATTTTTCAAATGACAATTGATTTTTATTTATTTAACATAGATGTTTTCCTTCCTCTCTCACTGCCAAGACATTTACCGGACTTGACTGTAAAAATGAGTAACATGGCGGGTGTCTAGTAAGAAGCAGGAATTGCTTTCCCTTCACGAGCACCTGCGTTCATCCCGAATGCTTGGTGGGGTCCGTGTTGCTGGTCTTTTTAAATTTGTGCTTTGTCCTATTATGTGTCTTCATGTTCTGAATTTAGTGTTCTGATGTCCGCTCAGATTTTCGCAGGCAAAATATGTTCCGCTCATACTTATCCCCGGTTGTTTGTAGACGGACTCATGTTTTATTGTTGATTGTACACATGTACATAAGAACAGAGAACGACAGCAGGCTTCGAAAAAAATATACCTGATTTAGTGTTATCAATGTCCCAATCCTCCTCAGTAGGCGGAGGACTCCACTTATCAAATGACTGCATGTCGTCCTGACCACTAGTTTCACCTGGTCCTCCTTGATCTTCATATCTTCCCACTGAAAATTATTTTGAAGATTTCACTTTTCAAGAATAATTGTAATTCCTTACTATATATCGTATAACGTATCTATCCAACTGAACTTGATGTTAATGATACTACTGATACTCAAAAGTCTGCTTCTTACCTTGGCCTTCACATTGAAATCGACAACGGAGGAAGATTAGAAACAACGTCCTTTTTCATCAGTAACATTTCATAACTCATATGTTATTCTAGAGTTTTTGTGCTATACAGTGATTTCCTCGACCGGGTTCAACTACCGACGCAAAACCTACTCCAAGAAGGCTGACGCAAAAGCCTACGTTGCTCCAGGGTCATCGCTTCAAATGTTTACGGTCGTCATCACAATCTGGTTGTCTGTTACGAAATATCCATATTTCAAATGACAATTGATCTTTTACTTTTTACCTAGCTGCTTTCTTTCCTCTCTCACTGCTACGACACTTACCGGAATTGACTGTATATATCAGTAACAAGGTTGTTGTCTTATAAGAAGCAGGAACTGCTTACCCTTCGCGAGCACCTGAGTTTATCCATAATATTTGGTTGGATCCGTGTTACTGATCTTTTTACATTTGTGTTTAGTTATATTATGTGTGTTCACGTTCTGAGTTCCGTGATCTGATGTTCGTTCAGATTGCCGCATTCAAACGATGTTCCGCTCATCCTTACCCTCAGTTGTTTGTAGAAGTGCTCATGTTTTATTGGTAATTGTACACATGTACATAAGAACAGAGAACGGTATACGGCGTCGAAAAATTTATACCTGATTTAGTGTTATAATTGTCCCAATCCTCCTCAGTAGGCGGACGACTCCACTTATCAAATGACTGCATGTCGTCCTGGCCACTAGCTTCACCTGTTTTTGCTGATCTTCATATTTTCCCACTGAAAATTATTTTGAAGAGTTCAATTTTTATGAATAATTGTAATTCCTTACTGTATACCGTATTACGTATTTAACCTAATGAACTTAAGGTTAATGATACTACTGATACTCAAAGGTATGCTTCTTACCTTGGCCTTCACATTGAAATCGACAACGGAGGAAGATTAGAAACAACGTCCTTTTTCATCAGTAACATTTCATAACTCATATGTTATTCTAGAGTTTTTGTGCTATACAGTGATTTCCTCGACCGGGTTCAACTACCGACGCAAAACCTACTCCAAGAAGGCTGACGCAAAAGCCTACGTTGCTCCAGGGTCATCGCTTCAANGTCATCACAATCTGGTTGTCTGTTACGAAATATCCATATTTCAAATGACAATTGATCTTTTACTTTTTACCTAGCTGCTTTCTTTCCTCTCTCACTGCTACGACACTTACCGGAATTGACTGTATATATCAGTAACAAGGTTGTTGTCTTATAAGAAGCAGGAACTGCTTACCCTTCGCGAGCACCTGAGTTTATCCATAATATTTGGTTGGATCCGTGTTACTGATCTTTTTACATTTGTGTTTAGTTATATTATGTGTGTTCACGTTCTGAGTTCCGTGATCTGATGTTCGTTCAGATTGCCGCATTCAAACGATGTTCCGCTCATCCTTACCCTCAGTTGTTTGTAGAAGTGCTCATGTTTTATTGGTAATTGTACACATGTACATAAGAACAGAGAACGGTATACGGCGTCGAAAAATTTATACCTGATTTAGTGTTATAATTGTCCCAATCCTCCTCAGTAGGCGGACGACTCCACTTATCAAATGACTGCATGTCGTCCTGACCACTAGCTTCACCTGTTTTTGCTGATCTTCATATTTTCCCACTGAAAATTATTTTGAAGAGTTCAATGTTTATGAATAATTGTAATTCATTGCTGTATACCGTATTACGTATTTAACCTAATGAACTTAAGGTTAATGATACTACTGATACTCAAAGGTATGCTTCTTACCTTGGCCTTCACATTGAAATCGACAACGGAGGAAGATTAGAAACAACGTCCTTTTTCATCAGTAACATTTCATAACTCATATGTTATTCTAGTGCTTTTGTGCTATACAGTGATTTCCTCGATAGAGCTCAGCTGCTGATATAAAATCTACTCAAACAAGGCTACGTTGCTCCAGGGTTGTCTTATAAGAAGCAGGAACTGTTTACCCTTCCCGAGCACCCGAGTTCACCCCAGAATGTTTAGTGGGGTCCGTGTTACTGGTCTTTTTACATTTGTGTTTAGTTATATTATGTGTGTTCACGTTCTGAGTTCCGTGATGTGATGTTCGTTCAGATTTCCGCATTCAAACGATGTTCCGCTCATCCTTACCCTCAGTTGTTTGTAGAATGGCTCATGTTTTATTGGTAATTGTACACATGTACATAAGAACAGAGAACGGTATAAGGCGTTGAAAAATTTATACCTGATTTAGTGTTATAACTGTCCCAATCCTCCTCAGTAGGCGGAGGACTCCACTTATCAAATGACTGCATGTCGTCCTGACCACTAGTTTCACCTGTTCCTCCTTGATCTTCATATTTTCCCACTGAAAATTATTTTGAAGATTTCACTTTTGATGAATAATTGTAATTCCTTACTGTATACCGTATAATGTATCTATCCTAATGAACTTAAAGTTAATGATACTACTGATACTCAAAAGTCTGCTTCTTACCTTGGCCTTCACATTGAAATCGACAACGGAGGAAGATTAGAAACAACGTCCTTTTTCATCAGTAACATTTCATAACTCATATGTTATTCTAGAGTTTTTGTGCTATACAGTGATTTCCTCGACCGGGTTCAACTACCGACGCAAAACCTACTCCAAGAAGGCTGACGCAAAAGCCTACGTTGCTCCAGGGTCATCGCTTCAAATGTTTACGGTCGTCATCACAATCTGGTTGTCTGTTACGAAATATCCATATTTCAAATGAAAATTGATCTTTTACTTTTTACCTAGCTGCTTTCTTTCCTCTC
>MJUT01033756.1:42566-54798 GCA_002080005.1 Gigantidas platifrons
ATGGAACAAAATTGTAAAAAGTATTATTTTATACTTGTATAATGTAAAAATGAGTCAAAAGCTACAATTTTAATTCTGAACACTATACAAAATGTAGATTTCATAATGTAATCAGCTTATTCAGTAAAAAATGTGTTTATTTTTTGCCAGAAACAGGAGTTAAAATATATGTGTTGTTTCTTTTAAGGCAAAAAATGATGTCATTGGTGATTCTTTCTCATCGTTTTTATATCATATTTATGTAAAAGGTTTAGTTGACAATTTTCATCACCTTATTTCTTTGAAACAATTGGAAGATTTTAATATAGAATGTTATTGTTTCATTTAATTTTACTAAACATGGTCAATTAAATCTTACGTATGGGACAAGAATATGGAAAATCAAACATTTTAAAAAGTCTGTTGTGAATTTTATGTATCAGATATCTTAATAATTTTTTTCATTGGTTAAAAGAATAGTATAATTTCATCATCACTATGTTAAATGAAGAATATTTTAGCTTTTGTGATTTTTAGAGAAAAAATCAACAAATTTTTCAATTATTTTGAGGCAGCTTGAGAAATGGGAAAATTATAAAAAGATATCTTACCAGAAAGCCCTGGTTGTTCTATAGTGTTGAAAGCAAGCTAGTTCTGATTTGACAATATGATAAAACAATTGATAAAGTCTTTAGAGGAAAAAAAAATAATAATCATAAGTGATTGTCCCATACGTACAGATTTTTTGACAGCATTATCTTTAAATATATTTTTTCAATCAAAATGATGGAAACTATCCCTGATCAGTTGGAATCTTGTAGGTATGATGTTTGTGTTCAAAAACAATTAAGATTTGGAATGATTAAAGGTGTTTCATTTTTCACCCAAGGTGGCCACTAAAAGTGCAACCTTAGCTTGCAGTAGTCCACATGTGTCCAGCTGTTCACTTCTGACCACAACATAATTATTAGTTCATTTTACATTTTTTATATCTACAATAATATATGGGATGGTCTCCTGTTTGGAACTTGAGGCATATTTTAAAGATTTTTTTACTCAAAACAAAAGATGTATGTAAATTGTAGGACACATTTAGATTTTTCAAAAAGTCTGTTATGGAAGAGTCCATTTTCAGAAGGAGTGTTGTCTTCTGCCTTATATATGTAAAAGAATAATTTTACTTTTTATTTATACTATTGCATAAAATGAAGAAACATGAATTAATAACATCCTCTTGGTAAAAAAAGATTCGTACATATTTATCTTACATAATTTCATCCTTTAATAAAAGTGTTATGTTTTTTTTTATTTCATCATGGTCTCTTTGAAGAGTTCAGGTAGGTTAAAGGGGGAGAGTGCGCAGTAGGACTCTGTAGCAGACGATATTTTCGAGACTGTAGATTGACATTTTCAACTTGCTTCGTGGAAAATTTGCTGATAGAACGTAAGTTACATAAAGTTACCATAAACAATAGTTCTTTTCCCAGAGAAAATATCCAGCTATTCGTACATATTTATCTTACATAATTTCATCCTTTAATAAAAGTTTTGTTGTCCATTTCTGCAAGGACATCCTCTTACGACCGTCACGACGCCATTTTGTTGTGTCAACAAAATAAGGGGCAATTTATTTCGCCGGACCGGCGTTCTCGGAACATGTGTTCAATGCGTCCAATCCGAAGAATAAAGTGTTGACTAGACATTTCAAGTGATTTTTTTTCACATTTTCATGACATTAACACTTTCCAATGATTCTTCGTCAATTTCAACGTCTAGTTGTATATGCTTCTTATTAAAATCAATTATTTAAAGGTAAATTGATTCATACTTAATATATTTTGCATTCCTTTATCAGCAAATATGATACTCTAAGTTACCAACAGTATAAAGTTTTCCAAAGTTAAAGTGTTAAAGGTTAATTTTCATCATCGAGCTCTGGTATGCTGACTTCCCTGTTTTTGATTTTTTTGTGGTACTAAGCAAGCGTGCCCCCTGATGATGTAATACACATTTCGGAGCTTTTCTGTCCGTTACATAATTGTGAAAATGATACACATCAACAAGAACACATGCCGGCAAATAAAGTATACACAAACTTTTAATATTTCATAAAACATATATATAATTATCGAGCACTGGTCAGGTGAGTCTATATTGATTATTGTAGTCCACAATAAATTGTTATTGTTGCAATTGAATCTATTATTCTTGTCATTAACTATTTGCCATAACACATCCAGTGTCTGAGGCCATGCTACCAATGGTGATACCAGTAGACCACGCTACCAGTGTCTAGGACTTGTTAACCTGCAACCAAGGTTAATAGGTCTCTATTATATTTTATTTACACACACACACCCACACCCCAGGGGTAACATTTGGTGTCCGGCGGTGGGATACGTATATAATACCCATTCCTGAGAGATTGATTGCAATATTTAAAAACATTTTTTGATTACTTATTCAAAATGAGTATACATAGCCAAGGGAGTCCACAATTTCAAGTACTAGTACTGAAAGCTCTCGTTCTGGTACACCAGAACTGTTGCAACCCTCAGATGTTGATGAACAGGAAAATACAACAGACCAAAAAATACAACTACTGTTTCAACAAGTCGGTCAAAATGCAACAAATATACAACAAGCTTGTCAGAATACCATAGATACTGCAGATACCCTCGGTAGATTCAAAACACAATTTCAAATCTATACATAATTTGTAAATAGTAAGTTTGAATTTGTAAATGGTAAATTTGAATACCAAGACACAAAATAGAAAATCTTGGGAAAGATATGACTTCTTCTCTGGATAATTTGACTAGAAATTTAACAGCTGAAATAAAAGAATTGTCCTCTCAATTTTCTAATCAACATTCAAGACCAACCACAAATGTGAATGCAAATAGTTTGGCTGTCAACAAAAATATGCAATCTAGACCAAGTGATACTTCTTGTCCTGCCTCAGGTGAGGAGAGCATACCAAATTACAGTCCAGTCGGTAATACTAGTGGTTTAATTACCAATACAAACAGCTCAAATCCCAGTTCATGTATACCAATTAGCAAGACGGTTTCACACCCATACCAAAGCAAAAGACCATTGACAGAGTCATTTGAGAAACAAACCCATTTTGTCACCCAACAATCACAGGAGAATGTTGGTTTTACAAAACCAACTAACTTTGATGGTAAAACAAGATGTATGGATTATAAAATTCACTTTGAAACTGTAGCAATGTTAAATAAATGGACAAACCTAACAAAAGCTATGAAACTAATTGCTTGTTTGCAAGATGTTGCTCTTGCAACATTGGGAGACATAGACACTGAAAACCTGAAAAATATGGCAAAACAAAGGATCTGTTAGTAACCAGGGAAACTGTTAGAAGCTGGGATTAAGGGTCAACCCCTAGTTAAAATTGAAACAAACAAAGGACCCAATGTTTTGAAAATAAAAACCAATTATCATGATGGGCTTTTCTTAAAAACTGAGGTTTTTGATAACAATTTGAATTGTTTAATAGATACAGGAGCATCCATGAGTGTATTACACTCCAATATTTTTAATAATTCACCAGAACATAGCAAAGCTAAGTTAAAACCATTTGGGAATGATCTTAAAATGGCTGATGGAAGAAATATCAGACCATTAGGTACTATTAAATTGCCATTAGTAATTGATAACCAAATTATTTACCAAAATTTTGTGGTGGCTCAGATAGATATACCAGCTGTTTTAAGATATGATTTTATGCAGAAAAATCACTGTGTGATTGATGTGTCCAATTGTGCAATAATGTTAAATAATAATACTGTATCCTGTCAATTAGAGAGTCAATTGCCAAGACTGTTTAAGATTTCAATAAATAAACAGGTCACCATACCCCCAAACAGCGAGGCTGTGATTGAAGCTGAAACAGAAAATGAGTTACCATATGGAACCACGTTGATTTTCGACTGTACCAGTGAAACTCTTAAAGAAAAGGGTGTCCTGGTCGCTAAATCTCTCTGTATGGTCAAGGGAAATAACTTACCTATCAAAGTTATGAATTTAACAGATGACACACAGACATTGTATGAGGACACTTGTGCAAGCACAGCAGAAATAGTAACCCCAGAAAACATTTTGGGAAATATTAACCATTACCAGAAAAATAATGAATTGCCTAAACACATGCAAATAGTTTTAGATGAATGCAAAGGTAATTTGAATAAAGACCAACTACAAGTTGCCAATGATTTACTTATTGAATATGCTCACACTTTTGCCAAGTCAAAAAGTGACATTGGTCATGCTGATATAATGAAACACACTATAAATACAGGAAATGCTTTACCAATTAAGCAACATCCAAGACGAATACCGGTAGCACAAATACCTGAAGTTGATGCTGAAATACAAAGAATGTTGGACAATAACATTATACAAGAGCTTCAGTCACCATGGAGCTCACCGATCGTAGTCGTAAAAAAGACATCTCGATACGGATATGCATAGATTACCGAAAGCTCAACGAAGCAACTGTATCTGACCCGTTCCCTTTAGTTAGGATTGACGATTGTCTGGATGCCTTAAGAGGAAATACTTGGTTCAGCACACTTGACCTGGCCAGCGGTTACCATCAGGTTTGCATGGACCCGGTAGATGCTGAAAAGACCGCCTTTGTTATCAATAGGGGTCTGTACCAGTATAATCGGATGCCATTTGGATTCTGCAATGCAGGAGCTACCTTCTCAAGGCTAATGGAATATATTCTATTAGGTTTGCAATAGGAAACCTGTGTGGTTTACCTCGATGACATTATTGTATTTTCAAAATCCTTTGATGACCATGTAACCAAACTCAGAGCAGTTTTTGACCGCATTAGCAATGCCTGTTTAAAGATCGCCCCAAAGAAATGCTCTATTTTTCAGAGACAAGTGTCATTTCTAGGGCATGTGGTAAATGCTGAAGGAGTTTCCCCTGACCCAAATAAAATAGAGACAATTATGTCTTGGCCTATACCTAAAAATGTTAAAGAGATACGGAGCTTTTTAGGAACATGTTCCTATTACAGGAAATTTATTCAAAATTTTGCAAACCCTTTACATCGTCTTACAGAGAAAAATGCCAGTTTTCATTGGAATATAGAGTGTGACCAAGCATTTAATACCCTCAAGAAAGCTTTGACAACCAGCCCAATTTTAACCTATCCATGACTTGAGAAAGATTTTATTCTTGATACTGATGCCAGTGGCACAGGGGTAGGGGCCGTTTTGTCCCAGACCGGAGACGATGGTAAAGAACATGTGATATCATATTTTTGTCAGGTTCTGTCGAAACCTGAGCGTCAATATTGTGTGACAAGGAGAGAGCTTTTAGCTATTGTCAAAGCGGTGAAGGATTTTCACCATTATTTATATGGTGTACATTTAATAGTACGTACAGACCATGGGGCATTAAATTGGTTTAAAAACTTCAAAAATCCAGAAGGCCAATTAGCACGTTGGTTGGAAGTATTAGGGACATACAAATATACTATAAAACATAGGGCAGTTTTAAAACATGGAAATGCAGACGGGCTGTCCCGTAGACCTTGTATCAACTGTAGTCATTGTGACAAACGAGAAGTAAGAGAATCTCTATACATATTGAGGACCCCAATATTAGGGAAATAAATTTAATAGATGAAGATGAGACAGAGAATACCCCTTCATCCTCCAATTGGTTGGAAGAAAAATCCCCAAAAGAGTTGAGTGAAGCTCAATTACAAGACCCCGTCCTTAAAGTCGTTTTAAACTGGAAACAAATTGATAAAAAGCCCAAATGGCCTGAAATTTCCCATTTAATTCAATCATACAAAACATATTGGGGCCAATGGAACAGATTGGAGGTGAAAGACGGAATTTTATACAGAAAATGGTTAAATGTTACCACTGATGAAATTAATTTACAATATGTGCTACCAATTGCTTATAGGCATCAAGTGTTAACTTTATTACATAATGACCAATTAGCTGATCATTTGGGAATCACCCAAACCTTGGCAAGGGTCAGACATAGATTGTATTGGGTGGGGTATCACAGGGGACAAATGAAAACTTATATAGTGGGGGAACCACTAGAAAGGATATCTATAGATATACTTGGTCCAGTACCCAGGACTCATAGGGGGAATAAATATATCCTCGTTGGAACAGATTATTTTACAAGGTATACTGAAGCATACAGTTTACCAAATATTGAAGCTGTAACTGTAGCAGATACATTGTTAGAAGCAGATCTGTTCACTGAGATGTGTAAAAAGTTGCATACCGACAAAACCAGAAATAGCCCATTCCACCCCCAGAGTTCGGGTTTAGTGGAGAGACTTAACCGAACTATTTAAGATATGCTTAGTAAATTTGTTTCTAAACACCAAAAGGATTGGGACCATTACCTACCATACATTATGATGGCTTACAGATCTTCAGTTCATGAAACATTGGGAGAAACGCCTTGTTTCATGATGATGGGTAGAGAAGCTACATTACCAGTAGAACTTCTTTATGGGGCTCACAATTCTGAGCAAAAGTCTGGTAATGAATATGTAAATGATTTTATTACACGTTTAGAAACAGTCCATGAAGTTGTAAGGGATAGGCTTTTGAGCGCCAGTGAACGCCAAAAGAAACATTACGATATTTCAAGTACCCAAACTAAATATAAAATTGGAGATGGGGTGCTTTTACATGACCCTAGAAAATATAAGGGGCGTTCACCAAAATTTCAAATGAGATGGTCAGGACCATATACAATTGTAAGTGATTTATCGGACCTTTTATATAAGATTCAAGCTGGCCCAAAACAGAGGGAAAAAATTGTTCATGTGAACAGACTCAAACCATATAGTGGATATATGAAAAGGTGGTACCAACCTCCAGGGGAACCAGCCCTCAAAACCAGGGGTCGGACAAAAAGTACCATGTGACAGACGAACCAAGACTGAAGAACAGTATAAATAGTAGTTTTATTAAAATACTATGTATATTTTAAAAGTGTTTAGCATTTAAACACTAAACTATTGTGATTATATGTTGCAAGTCATATAACCAATGACTCGATTTATTTTGATACAGGTAGTCAGTCGTATAACCAACGACTAATTTTATTGCTATGGTATACTGCAAGTCATATGACCAATGACTTGATTTATTTTGGTACAGGTAGTCAGACGTATAACCAACAACTAATTTTATTGTGATTGTGTGTTGCAAGTCATATGACCAATGACTTGATTTATTTTGGTACAGGTAGTCGGTCGTATAACCAACGACTAATTTTATTGTGATTATATGTTGCAAGTCATATGACCAATGACTTGAGTTATTTTGGTACAGGAAGTCAGTCGTATAACCAACGACTAATTTTATTGTTATTCTTGTTGAGAGTCATGCAACCAATGACTTAATGACCCACTTTCCCCTTTTTGTTATGGTTTTAAATTAAGGACTCTATCAATGTACATGTACTTTGGAGTTTTCCCTTTTTTCTAATTTCAGAGAATGGATAGACATGTACAATGTATGGGATGACCAGTGTGAGGACTGTGGAAAAAGGTTTTCCTCATTAACCAAACTACACAGGCATCGCCGAGTAGTCCATGGACCAAAAATCAAATGCAGGTATTGCTAGTGGAGTTGCAACAGTACCCATACAGACAGGCTGAGGAGACACGACCATAGTGCTCATCATCAAGAGATGTTTACTCCGGCAGAGACTACTACATTCCATCGTTCCGTGTCATCTGTTGTAGTTCCTATGGGCAGCCAGAGGCAACCACAAGACCTGAATACCAGGGAAAGCCCCAAATAATCACCCATTCAAGATAGGACATTTCAGGAAATTACAAAGGAACTAGATGAGGCCATGCCAGATTTTGCTGACCTCCTACGCTTTGAGCCTAGAACCCCATCCCCTTTGAGAATTTTAAGAGATGAAGCTCCTATACCAGGGCCACCTCCAGCTGTTATGATCCCTTCCAATGTTTTATTTGAACGGTATTTGGAAGGAAACCAGACACCTACAGCTCCAGGTGCTTATTCACCGTCAGATTCTCCTTTCATCAACAGAGAAAATATAGAGACACAACCACCAATAACCCAAGAATCACCTTGTCCGACAACAGTACTATTACCAGCTCAAGATACCGGTAGACCAATCTATCTTTCTCTCAAATCCAAACCCATCACACCGAACGCTGACCACACTAAACCAACTGAAGTTATAGAAGCCCTGGCATCACCATCATTAAACCAAGAATCACCTTGTCCAACAACAGTACCATCACCAGCTCTTGAAGATAGACCGCTAAACCTTTCACTTACATCCAAACCAACAACACAGGACATTGACTGCACTAAACCATCTGAAAAATGGAATATCCCAGCACCTTTGGACCCGATCCCAAGCGTCTATTATGATTTTATGTGTATGGACCCTCGCCTTTTCTTTGCTGGGGCCCCTTCTTCATACATGAGGCATCCTCTTGCAGAGACCATACAAGAAAGGTAAAGCAGTGTAGAAAAGACCAAGGGTCTCACTACCAGAGCAGTGTTTTCCCTAATTGTCATTGTAAGAGGTCAAAGGCAACTTTGAACAGGCCACACTTGGATTTCCAAGTACATTTCTATATAAAATTTATGATTTGAACCGACCAAAAAAGTGCCTGAATCAGGCAATTTGGCCTGCTGCCTATTCTTAGGGAAAACACTGCCAGAGACGCCACGTCCCCATAGGGGTAAAGACTATTCTAAAGGAGGAGTGCTGCTACCTTCCGGATGGGACCATCTTCGAGCTCCGAGACATATGGACTGCTGCTGACAATACCGCCGAGGAGTAAGGTTTTTTTATATACAATGTAGGTGTTAGGTAGGTTCTGGTAGGTAGGTGTTCCTTAGATTTTTAGTTCGGGACGAACTCTTTCCTGGGTTGGGGGTAATGTAACGGTTAGGGGTTAGGCAGTAAGTTTGTAAACACTTATGTGTATTGTGGGCGAATCAGTGAACACTTTCTTCTTTCTACTTTCATTTTTCGGCTTGCGGTTCACTGTTAGCCAACGCGTAGATATGAACTTTATCCGACACTCTTATATGTCTATTTATATTTGTATTGTATGATATTATTGTCATTATATGCTTTGGGAATTGTTGGGAGTTAAGACTAGAGTTTGTCCCACTGTTTTACCAAGGGGGGAGGGGGGGCCTGACATGTTCCCCGCTTCATTTCTCCTTGTATATTCATTGCCCCGCTTTATCACCTTATTGTTTCATTTACGTAAGGTTATTATGTTGTATCCAGGGCTCTTTCCCGTTATGAAGTAGCGTCCCCATGTCGTTATCCACAGTTTCCCCTTTTTGACTTTACTTTCTTCATGGAAGCCGCCATTCTCGTCATTTGTTTACATCCCACACGCATGTGTGGCCTTTAGTATTTACTTCGTTGGGGGTCGTCTGGGGACCTCCAACCAATTAGAATTTCAGAGGAACAGTTGGGGACCTCCGGCCAATGAAAACTACGCAAGGTCCTCAACGGGTTATTTAACCCTCTAGTGCCCCGCGTAGCATATTTGCTACATGAACTTCTTGGGGCTACCAACAGTAAAAAAAAAATTTTGTTTTGTGTTTTTTCCCAGTGTTGAATGTCTGCTACATTGCAAAGTTATCTTTAGATATAAAAATATAGTCATCATAGCATTTTGTGGTTATCTCATTTTCTCTTGAAAATGCCAACCTCCATGAAATATGAGTAGTGAAAATATCACTGATGTGAAAATAAAATTATCTCATCATACAGTTAATAACAGGTTCAGAATATGGTTTTTTAAATAAAGTTTGCATAAAATATTAAATTTATCATAATATAATAGATTTTGTTCCTACATTCAAGGAATTGATCATTAAAGTAGAATGTAGCAAATATGCTACATTGGTAAATAGGAAAATATCAAAGGGAGATAATTTAGAAAAAAGAAATTTTTAAAAAGGCAGATAACAGTAGTAACTCCACATTAAACACCACACAATCCAAATACACTGATACCATAGCCACTACGAATCTACCCACCCACCAAACAAGTCAGACATAAAGGTACACATATAAGGTCGAGACAACCTGACATGGTACACACACTTCACACAAAAGTGAAGTGGTAGTATAGGGTTAAACCAGTTTCAATGGCACTCAAACCCCCCCTTTGTTATATCAACCAAATGCTTAAATAAAAATACACGCAATAAAAAAAAATGCATATTACAAATGGTACTGTGCAATGCTCCAGATAAAGCCAATGAAGCTACTTGTATGTGCTTTTGCAAGTGAAATAGCAGATGGATTAGTGGAAATAAAAGCACCAACAGGATGACCCATGAAAATACCAGTATATATTGTTAAAACGGATGGAACAAACCACCATCCGATATGGGATGAGAAAAGACAGAGATGTTAATTATTTGGTTATGATGGATTTTCATATGTAAGAAGAGTTTGAAGATATCAAAGGAGTAATCCGAATCTGTATATCTAAGAAGAACAGACAACACAATGGCCGAAAGAAAAAGTACAAAAGGACAAACAATGACCTACAAAACATACATATAAAACTAAAGATTGAATAACATGAACCCCACTAAAAACCGGGGGTGAACTCAGGTGCTCCGGAAGAGTAGGCAGTTATGTCTCAAAATGCTTTCGTTGTCACATGCACTTGTGTTTGAGCTAGGACAGAAATGGCTTTTTTGCTTTCTGCATTTAATTCAATATTCATATGAACTGCATGTATGTGCCCGTCAAATAACACTTGGATGCAATTATATGTTGCAATAATACAAACCAGTAAACAAAATTTTACAAAGTACTGGTCAATAGACAATCATTAGTTTAGAAATCCAACTGCACAAATTCTGATATTTAGTATACATTTGTGAAGCTTATCATATTTAATTTTTCATTTTTTGCATGTTTCCTGTTATGCACTTTGTTACTGAATTAAATTAGCTTTGTTTTAAACAGTATTCCTAAATAATTAGTTATGTAGCACATTTGATGCATCATATCTTGATTCCCGACGTAGCAGATATGCTACATTTCATATTTTCCGGAAAACGAGTGAAAAACCTAAAACAACCCCTGAATTGTATTAGACATATCCCAAATACTTACTTTTATTCAATAACATAATTTTTCTTAACATTGATGGGGGGTTGGGCACTAGAGGGTTAAGGAGCTGCGTCGTCTGCTAGAAGGAAGTTGTGGCCCGAAACCAGGGAATGTTTGTCTTACTAACCTTGATACCAAAACCAGAGCGATCCACCCACAGTTATTTCAAACCGATACCAGGTTTATTACTTGTGTATGTTCCCCTTATAGTATTTATTTACCAAAATACTACCACCTGAGACCTGACCTAGATATTTTACTACCATGTTTACATTATTTTCCCGACTTGCCATGGGGTTCCCTGTACTGTTTAATCGCTCTGGGGGATTTTACTTATATTACTTTCTAACATATATTGAATATTGTAGGCCACAATAAATTGTTATTGTTGCAATTGAATCTATTATTCTTGTCATAAACTATTTGCCATAACAAATCCAGTGTCTGAGGCCATGCTATACCAATGGTGATACCAGTAGACCACGCTACCAGTGTCTAGGACTTGTTAACCTGCAACCAAGGTTAATAGGTCTCTATTATATTATATTTACACACACACACCCACACCCCAGGGGTAACAATATCTTATGATATGGCATTGGATACTATTTAATATTTAAATAATGTTTCAGGCCACTGACTCTCTATAATAGAATTAATATCATAGATATCACAACTTCTGTGTCACGAAGATTAAATATATTATACAAAAGATTATAGCGTTTGGTTTGAAGACAATAGTAATTTTAGATTAATTAGTGTCGTAATATTTTCGTTGTTAGAATCTTTTTTATATAGTAGAGTAGAAATTGTTTTAAATCTTAGATTGAAATATTTTTGCTTTTCACAACTTATTTTTTATCGTTCATTTCGTAATACATATTAAATTTTGATTTAGAGAAAAGATTATTGTGTGTAAAATTAAGTAACACATTTTATTTACAACTTGTAAGAGTTAACGGGTTTCCTAATTTTTATTATACCATCATCGAGGTCACAAGTTCAAATTGTAGCCTGCATTGCAGTAATTAATGACATTTATTGCTTCTGTTCTAAATCTAAATTGGGGTTAATGATA
>MJUT01033756.1:55668-69402 GCA_002080005.1 Gigantidas platifrons
TTTCGTCTAAATGGCCATCGCTTTTTTCACGATGTAGAATGAATTGAACATGCCTAAATTGACAACATAGTGTGGCAAATATTTTGTACCTAATTGTTTGTTATTGAACATCCAGCGTCAAATATTCCGTGCATATTCAGGATGAGAATTGACAACATGGCCTTTTAGGCCAACCCCTGTTAATGTTGATAATACGCCCATGGCATTGGAATAGTGAAATTACAATGGCCATCACACAGACTTTTCTTCAAAACACCAATAATGTAGTGTCTTGCTGTTGCATAGCCTTTTTCAAGCGAGAGGAAATATTTCATTAAATACAGATTTTTAAAAACCGTGGGCACAAAAAAAATCATACCGTCTGCTTTCCTGGATGAATCACATATTCTATCTCAATTCTCCCACTATGTTGGTGTCCAGGTAATGAATATACACTAGTCTTTACTTTCATGGTTCCTGGTGGCTGATCACAATGAAGTTTCCTTGGGAGGGTTGGAGGTTCCATACAAATAACACAATCATCTAAATCACCGTGTTTCACTGCCGTTCCCATTTTGTCGGCAATTGTTTGTTGATTAAAGGATCCATTTCCCTGCAATTATGAGTATTAAATCTGACATTATAATGATATGTTTTTGCTATAGTGATAATGCATAGCAGTATTTTAAAATATATGGAAATAAAACATACTAAATGTAGATTTCTAATTAACATTTCATAAAAGGGAACATTTATTCACAGATTCTATATAAAATTAAAAAAAAAAAAAAAACATTCGGGAAAGAAATTTGTTTTAATATGTTTACAATAATTAATGCTATAAGTAAAAACTTACCTTCAAGCGGCACAAAATGGCTTCCAATTATGACGTTCATTTGTATTATGTATGGGTCATTTTTAAAATCTGTATTTGTTATTTCCTTTTCTGTGTTCTGACACTGAGTTAACTTAAAAGCAAATATCACTGCAAATAACATACAATTGAAATATTGTACGTCTTACAAGAATACTTTTTTTAACTAGTCAGAACAGAATAATAGATATTCAATGTTCTTTTTAGAACCAAAAATTCCCCAATTTAAACACTTACATTTTCTTTCAAAAAAAAAAGAAAAAAAATTTATGCTTGTAAGATTTCCAATATTTATATTGTATGTTATTCTAATCTCGATCAGGGCGAGGTATACTCGATACAACATTATGTGATAAAAGTACAAACTTGTATGAGGGACGGACAGGTAAAAAACAACATGTTTCTCCACGAAAGGGGGGGGACATAATAAAATATAAATAATCAATAAACAGCTGCGCCAAGAGCACATGATACGCCCGTCATCAACATTCATACAATATTTGTAAAGACTAATAGGTTCTTACACGAGTCCCTATTGAAGATCTGGGATTTCTTCCACGAGTGTGAGAAATTTCGTCTTTTCACGAGTGGAGCGTAGCGGAACGAGTGGAAAGACGCTGAATTTCTCTCACGAGTGGAAGAAATCTCAGATCTTCAATAAGGACGAGTGCAAGTACCTGTTTCTTCCGTTTCAACTTAAAAACAAAGCATGTCGATTTCATTCATTCATTCGCATGTCAATGTCATGTTTACTACACAAAATATTACAACGCCACGTGCAATGCAGTAAATACACACTTATTTAAAACCGCATTAAATCTATTAGAGGAAATCAGTTAAAATTCAGGTAAAATTGATATTTGAAGCTTTTTTAGATCTACTAAGACGACAATTATAGAATGAATTGAACATGCCTAAATTGACAACATAGTGTGGCAAATATTTTGTACCTAATTTGTTGTTATTGAACATCCAGCGTCAAATATTCCGTGCATATTCAGGATGAATAAGAATAAGAATAAGAAATTTATTTACCAAATCAAGGACCCACAAAGGGCATAAGTATTACAATGATTAGATATTACAACAAATACAATGCAGAATAAAGGATTACTATTAACTCATATAAACATATACAAACAGATAGTATATAGAAACTATCTTGTAATATAATATAACAAGGCTACCTCAGCAGTCCAGAATACAAGGCATAGGGCAGAGATACATGTATGTGTGTTAGCTTACACACTCATACATAAACACAGATATATACATATATATGTATATATATATATACATATACACACCCACACACATAAAAAGCAATACAACAAATACAATTAAAAGAGAAAATTAAGTCCCCCTCATGACCAGTACACAAGGACAAATAGTATAGTCGTCCAAATGTAGTGGTCATCAAGGGCAGGTGCTGAAGGGACATTTTCTGGTTGTAATGCTCTGCAACTAACAATATTATACAAGGCTCTAGCCATAAACTTTCTCGTAATCATTATAATATAATAATGAAAAGATATTGTCCTCCTCGTAACCAGTGCACAAAACCAATATGTTATCGTTCAAGTGCAATGGTCACCAAGGGCAGTTGCTAAAAGGACAATGTAACTCGTATAATATATATTTAAATTTAAAGGAATCTATGAAAAAGTTTCTACATGTATCTCCTAATCAAGACTATACAATAAAACATCTGGAATACCGAGGCAGCCAACAATTTTAATAAAGATACATACACTCAATGCTCCATTAATAATTTATTTATTATTCTTTTTTTGTTAAATGAGTGCGATAAAATTGCAGAGTTCTAAAAGAATATCCTTGTTTTCGGAATTCATCAACCAAATGAACTTATTCTTAATATCAAGTTTTTTTTAAATTGCTACAGTTTGTATCAATTGTAATATTAAGAGTTTTCCTGGATTCTTCCATACCAGGACAATTTAAAAGAAAATGTTGCTCATCTTCAACCTCATTCATAGAGCACCGAGTGTATATTATGTTGTGTCGGGGAATGCCAATATACCTACCAGTTTCAATACTAAGCTTGTGAGCAGATATGCGAAATCTTGCAAATTTTCTTCTCATTTTAAAATTTTTAATAAGGGATAAATACCTTTCACATCCAAAATTGCTTTTAAGCAAAACGTAAGTGCATAACTTTCCATCACTTGACTTATTTAGTCCGTTTTTCCATTCTTTAATAAAATATTCTTTTAACATATTGTTATTAACTTTAGTGATATCGACATTTAATGATAAACTTATTTTTATCCAATATAAATTTGATTGAAGAATACCATGACGAATGATTTTGTTGGTGTAACAGTTTGGATTCAAGAAATGCATCATTTAACAGTGGCAAGGTTGACTCTGTTTTCTCAAGCCTTCTATAGAATTTTATCATAGCTTTGATAATATTAAAATATAATGGAAATCTACCTAATTCAGACAAAACCGCTATTTTTGTAGCTTTCCTATGAACACCCAATATAAATTTACAAAATTTCTGGTGTAATTTTTCTGCATCACCTTTAGCAAACATTTGTTCAAAGCCTACTGAAGTCACCCCATTTCTAAATTTAGAAGTGAATGGATTGAAGGAACCCCATATTTCACAACCATATAAGAGTATGGGTTTTATTGTGTGATCAAACACATGTAGACTAGTATGTATATTTTGATTAAGTGATATAAACTCTTTTCCCAATTTGAAATAAGCTTTCAGTGATTTCTTATACAATTCTTCTTGTGCAATGGCAAAGGATCCAGATGCACAAAACATAATACCTAAATATTTATATTTAGAAACACAATTAAGACTAACACCATCAAGTTTGAAATCAAAATTGAGTAGTTTGCCTGCCTTGTTGAATGTTATAATTTTTGTTTTATTAGTATTCACACTTAAACACCATTCTTTACAATATTGATTGAGAATGTCAAGTTTTCTCTGTAGTCCCCTTGCAGAACTGGATAATACTATTATGTCATCAGCATACATATGACTATGAATAGCTCTATCATTAATTAACACTGGATCAGGGGACAGTTCTAGATAGTTTGGTAAATCGTTCAAAAAAATTTTGAACAAATTTGGGCTCAAATTATCCCCTTGTTTTACTCCTAGCTCAACTGGAAAGGGATCAGTCATACAATTATCAATTTTGATACATGATTTACTATATGTATACATATTTTTAATTACATTATAAAAACGAGACCCTACACCAATCTGTAAAAGTTTTAATTTAATTCCTGTGTGAATAACTGTGTCAAACGCTTTCTGAAAGTCAACAAAGCAGGAAAATACCCTTCCATTCTTACAATTACAATATTTATCTACTATGGTTTTCAAGACAAACATGTGGTCAGATGTTCTGGCTTTCTTGGTAAACCCTATTTGACAACCATTTATAACATTTTGCTTTTCCAAAAATTTGATAAATCTTTCATTTAAAACACGATTAAACAGTTTCCCAATAGAACTTGTAATTGTTAAGCCCCTATAATTGTTGAGGTCATATACATCATTGGCTTTGTGTAAATGGGTTATATAGCCTTCCGCCCACTTTTCAGGATATATACCATTAGCTAAACATGCATTAAAAATGTTCTAATAACATTTTTAAGAAAGGTTTGGCTCTTTTTTATCATATTGTTTGATATACTGTTATTAGAATTGACAACATGACCTCTTAGGCCAACCCTGTTAATGTTGATAATACGCCCATGGCATTGGAATAGTGAAATTACAATGGCCATCACACAGACCTTTCTTCAAAACACCAATAATGTAGTGTCTTGCTGTTGCATAGCCTTTTTCAAGCGAGAGGAAATATTTCATTAAATACAGATTTTTAAAAACCGTGGGCATAAAAAAAAATCATACCGTCTGCTTTCCTGGATGAATCACATATTCTATCTCAATTCTCCCACTATGTTGGTGTCCAGGTAATGAATGTACACTAGTCTTCACTTTCATGGTTCCTGGTGGCTGATCACCAGTAACAACCCCTTGTATTAATCCGAATGTAGGACACACAGGTTTTATTTTATACTGCTGGACTGTACATACGTCACAGAAAATATGACCACAATTAAGTTTCCTTGGGAGGGTTGGAGGTTCCATATAAATAACACAATCATCTAAATCACCGTGTTTCACTGCCGTTCCCAGTTTGTCGGCAAATGTTTGTTGATTAAAGGATCCATTTCCCTGCAATTATGAGTATTAAATCTTACATTATAATGATATGTTTTTGTTATAGTGATAATGCATAGCAGTATTTTAAAATATATGGAAATAAAACATACTAAATGTAGATTTCTAATTAACATTTCAGAAATGGGAACATTCATTCACAGATTCTTTATAAAATTTCAAAAAAAAAACATTCGGGAAAGAAATTTGTTTTAATATGTTTACAATAATTAATGCTATAAGTAAAAACTTACCTTCAAGCGGCACAAAATGGCTTCCAATTATGACGTTCATTTGTATTATGTATGGGTCATTTTTAAAATCTTTATTTGTTATTTCCTTTTCTGTGTTCTGACACTGAGTTAACTTAAGAGCAAATGCCACTGCAAATAACATACAATTGAAATATTGGACGTCTTACAAGAATAATTTTTTTAACTAGTCAGAACAAAATAATAGATATTCAATGTTCTTTTTGGAACCAAAAATTCCCCAATTTAAACACTGACATTTTCTTTAAAAAAAAAAATAATTTTTTTTTATGCTTGTAAGATTTCCAATATTTATATTGTATGTTATTCTAATCTCGATCAGGGCGAGGTATACTCGATACAACATTATGTGATAAAAGTACAAACTTGTATGAGGGACGGACAGGTAAAAAAACAACATGTTTCTCCACGAAAGGGGGGGACATAATAAAATATAAATAATCAATAAACAGCTGCGCCAAGAGCACATGATACGCCCGTCATCAACATTCATACAATATTTGTAAAGACTAATAGGTTCTTACACGAGTCCCTATTAAAGATCTGGGATTTCTTCCACGAGTGTGAGAAATTTCGTCTTTTCACGAGTGGAACGTAGCGGAACGAGTGGAAAGACGCTGAATTTCTCTCACGACTGGATGAAATCTCATATCTTCAATAAGGACGAGTGCAAGTACCTGTTTCTTCTGTTTCAACTTAAAAACAAAGCATGTCGATTTCATTCATTCATTCGCATGTCAATGTCATGTTTACTACACAAAATACTACAACGCCACGTGCAATGCAGTAAATACACACTTATTTAAAACCGCATTAAATCTATTAGGGGGAATCAGTTAAAATTCAGGTAAAATTGATATTTGAAGCTCTTTTAGATCTACTAAGACGACAATTTATATTACTACAGCAGTCGTAGAATTGACTATTGATTACATGTATACTCGGCCGATTTGATTGGCTGACAATGCCATGTAAGACAATGTCACGCGCAGCTGTCTTTATGGCTTGTCTTACATAGAAAACCCAACAAAACGGAAGAATTTCTTTCCCATAACTCTTGAATGAAAAATCTAAATTTCACCAACAGCTGCACAATAAACATGAATTGGAACATTTATACAATATTTACATTGTATGTTGAAATAACACACTATAATAGTTTGACATATCTTTTGTATTGACAAAAAAAAAACAACAACTATACACATATATTGCAAACAAATCCAAATAATATAATGGTCAGGGTATGCCATCAATCGTTGAGTAGTAAAGACTATCAATTCCAATAACAGTACGAAGTTTGAAGTCAATTGGCGAAGGGGTTCTCAATTTACAGCGCGATATACGAAAAATCGCCTACAATATGATGAATAACGTCCCATAACTCTGGAATGAAAAATCGAAATTTCACCAAAAAGTATACAGACCATCAATTCCAATAACTCTGTGAAATTTGAAGTGAATTGGCCAAGGGGTTCTTAAGTTAGAGCGTACCACATCCATGAGATATGAGAGACACTTATATTAAACGTCAAGTTAAACCAGTATAAAAACACAGAAAAAGATATTCTTCTTCTTCCAAATACAGGATAGACTCGAAGAGTCGAGTGAAATTATCCCGGCGTGGATACTAAAATTTTGAATTTATAAATTGATAAAATTATATTTACATAATTACATATTTACAATTTAACAAGTGAAATTACATGAAGGCTGGAGGGAATTGTATACCCTCCAAGGCAGACCTGAAGCTGTCAAGGTCTGGAGCATGTGCTACTGCTGCCGGGAGGTAGTTCCAACTTCTGATGGTGCGGGGGGAAAAGAATACTTATATATGTTTTATTGAAGTTGCAATTTGTTGATATTTATGTTCCCCTCTAGTACGTGTGTCACTTTTGTTTAAGTATGTGTTTGGGTCTATAGCCACTTGGTTGTTAATGATCTTATATAGCATGGTGACTCTGTTTTTGGCTCTTCGTTGACTCAGAGGCTTCCAAATTAGTGCGTCTAGCATGTTTGTAGCGCACCCTGGTTCTTTACTCCTGTAATTATTGTAAACAAAACGTGCTGCTCTTTTTTTGCACTTGTTCTATGTCCTCAATCAGATCTTTGTTATGAGGATCCCACCATGTGGATGCATATTCCAATGTGGGTCTTACCATTGTAGTGAATGTGTATTGTTTTACTTTCTGAGTGCACCCATGAATATTTCGCTTAATAAAACCTAGTGTTTTGTTGGCCATGTTAGTGATGTTGTTGATGTGTGCGTTCCAAGTGAGATCTTTACCTATGGTAATGCCTAGGTATTTGCTTTCTTCAACAACTTCTAATATGTGATTGTGGATGGTATAATCTTGTTTGATGGTTTTGCGTTTTGTACCAGCTCTTATGACAAAACATGCATCTGCATTAAAAGCCATTTGCCATTTGCTTTCCCACTTTTGTAACATGTCAAGATATTCCTGGAGTTTATTGGTATCTGATGTTGTATTTACCTCCTTATACAATAAACAATCGTCTGCAAAGAGCTTGGCTGAAGAGTAAGTTTTCAGGTAAGTCGTTTATGTAGATCATGAATAATAGTGGCCCCAAGACTGTACATTGGGGCACCCCTGAGTCGACTGTGGCTGTAGATGATTCGACCCCTTCTAAAAGTACAACGGTTGTTTGCGGTCATGTAGGAATGAGTTAATCCATTGCAGTATGTTGCTGCGAATGCCATAATAGTTAAGCTTGTTTAATAGTCTTTTATGCGGCACTTTATCAAAGGCCTTCGGGTAATCCAGCAGAATTATATCAATTTGTTTGTTATTTGCTACCCTTTTGGTGATGTCATCAACGGTCTCTAACAACTGGGTTTGGCAGGATCTTCTAGCTCTAATCATTGTTTATTAGTAAACTTAGAAAATATTTAAATATCCAGTGATATTGTGTTTGATTGCGCGTTAGTCATATCCAAAATATATTCTGATTCCCAATGTTGCTGAAAAAAATATTCTGATTTTGGTGGAGGAAAAAAAATAATCTGATTCAGAGTTTTTGTCATATAACCTAATGTTGAATCTGGAAAAAAATTTTGCGCGACAAAAAATATAAATATACTAAATCTCATGTTGTCGGAAAAAAAATTTCGAAACGGAAAAAAAACCATAACCCCCCCCCCCCTGCAAGTTAAATGGTCGGTCCCTTACACATGTAACCTGTTGTCAATNAAAAAAATGTCGGATGTAAACAAGGCGTGCGATATAAAAAAATACGGATGAAAACACATAAATTGACGCTATATTGTAGGAATAATGACATCCTTTTCTTAAGAAATGATAAATACAGCAAGCAAGCTTGTTATACATTTAAATTTCACACCGAGATCAAAATATTACTAAAACTAGGATGTCAACAAACAACATATGCATAACCAACAAAACACGTGACGCTATCAAAAAAAAATATCGTTGACTAATGAAATAGAAAATTCAAGAACAACTTATTAAAATATTTCATTGAATAAAAAATACAATAATGGAGTATGTGATCTGAGCTATTCCAATTTGGACATGTAAACTTCCAAAGCTGCACTTCCTGTCCAAAAATATGTAGAAGAATATTCGATTATTAAATAATTTGTTTTGCTAAGGAAAGGTACTGTTTTTTATTTCCTGTACACCCCATAAATTTCATGTTTTTGTCTCTTATAAAGCAGTATTTTTATGGTTTGTATCCTAAAATATTAAATTCTCTATTATTCTGAAATATATTTGATATTTTGTAATTGTCCTCACCAGTGGGTCTTAACGCATGGGCACATTGGGTACTTGGCCGGGTGGGGCATGCTAATCTAAGTATCTTGTGTACGCATGTTTTTTAATGTTTAAATACTGATTTTGTTAGAAGTACCAATACAATAAATACACACACAAACCACCTCATCTTGTTTCTCAAAGAAGACTGAAAAGCCCAGCAGGGGTTTGAGACCCACAAGTCACAAAATATATATAACACTGTTTAAGCCTAAAATGGTTAAAGGTTAAAGTGCATATACGCAAGAACAAAAGAATAAACTAGATTAAAAAAATAATTCACTGTTTGAACAATAGTGTGACGTCAGAGAAATGAATTATCGTTGCAGAATTAATTAGTGGCGCCTTATTTCAACTTGATTATTTGTTCTGTCGGTCCTTATATAACGATACGTCTAAACACCGCTCAGGACATGAACAAAGGGCTTGTGAGATATTAAAGTAGATAATTGTATTCGAAATTTGATTTGCAATCTGATGCAATAGGATTGAAATCGATAGTATCAATATTTTTTAAGTTGTAACCATTTTTGTGCGACACGTGCCATAGCTGTGTAGTCAGTCGTGCGTGAACGCATGCTTATTGTAGCCATTGGTGCAGATATGGCCATCATGCTCGCAATAAACAAAATAATTAGATTGACAACGTGAAAACTAAGAATCGAAAATGATATATATATACAAAATTAATACATTGTTGTGTACTAGATATGCAATGAAAACTTATTCAAATCTATACGGAAATACAATGGTATTATTATTTTTTTCAATATGAAATTGATTTGTTTTTATCCATATTTCCAAGAGATTTTCTTTATCCTGGAATTAAATTAAATGAATTTATCCCAATATAAAATGTGATTTGTTTTTAATTTACATATGCACATATAACATGAGAATTTTTTTTTATCAAATATTGCAAATGAAATGAGAGTAATTATCTGTTCATTTAAGTTCATTTTGCAACAAGAAATTTTCATTTTTAAATTTTAATGAGAATTTGTTTTATTAAGTTTGAAATTAGAAAATATTATTGAAATTTGCAGGAGAAAAAAAAACAAAAACAAAACAAACCCAATTATTCATATTGTTTGAACTTTTAGTTTTCAAATAATTTATTATTCTAGTGTCTTTTGATGTTCGTGATGAAGACTTTTAAGCGTGGACACACATAACAGCTACAACAACTAATAATTAGTTAAAATGTTAATGAAAACAATCGTTATTGTTTATTAAAAATTGAAAACAGTCTGTAACCTGATTGACGTGCTAAATTTGTATTTATTAACAATCAACTCACATTTATGCTTTATTACTCTTACATTTCAAACAAAACGGAAATCAGTGTACTAGGTGATGATGCCATATGCATATAAGATATATTTGTAATGGCATATTTTGTCTTTGGTAGCAAAATGGAGAGCGGGTACCTATGCTATTATTGCAACGAAAAATTCGATTTATTCAAAGACATATTCAACCACCTCATTGAGAAACATAATGCAGAAACATTTAAGAGCCATGCCATATGATGTTTTACATATACAGTGTCAAAGTGCTGTTCTGTATCAACTATACCAAACTGTATTGCTAGTATAAATTAACCCACTAGTTTCTCTCGTAAAAGTATGCACAAGGGTTGATAATGGAATTAGTAACACTTAAGAGATAACAGTATTGTATTTGAAGATTTGCCGGCATTAATTGTAGATTTGATAACCGCAAATTGAGTTTACTGGCGACGCGTAAGCGGAGCATCAAATCAAAACTGGTGCCGGCAAAGCTTCAAAAACAATACTGTTATCTCCATTATAATGTATTCAGAAGAAAACGCAGTTAAATGAGAAGCTTTAAATCTTTCAGTTTACGTCTGCGCTTACGTTGTTTCTCCGATGACATCAACCGTGGAATTGATGCGATGAAAATTTAGACGTCATCCAATCAAATCGACGTTACAAACAGCATTGCATTATAATGAGTAATAGATAAAGATCTCGTTTGCTCTAATTCAAAGAAAAGTGAGCTAAAAATTGCTTACGTTCTATTCTGTGGAAACGGTAGGATAGATCTTGTAGTAAAAAAAGTCGTTGTATACATGGTTACTTTGACTTTTAAAGGGCACCAGATATTGAAACATCGTAGAAGACACAGAGATTTCGACAGTACTTTTAATAATGGCTCACATAAATCAATATACAATAATGACGTAGCAACGAAACGTAATAGTCAGTGTGCGATTGTGTGCATGGTGAGTTCCCGGAATAACACGGTTATTACATTCCTCCTTAACTTTAAAAAAAAGAAAAGAAAAGAAAAAGATTAGAAAAATAAATAAAAGAAAATGAAGGGTGTACAATATGTGTTATGTTATTTGTGATTGAAAGTCTTTACACAATCTCTAGTATTATCACTGATTGAAAGTCTCTGGTATTGTCACATTACATAGTCATTTAAATGTTTCGACATTCTACGTTCTCTTCGAGGTCTATCATTAAGTGTTTGTCTATTATCACATAGTTCTTGATTTTGCACACAGTTTCTCCTTTGCTTGTATTCTGTTCTTCTTAGCAGATCCTCTCTCCAGTCCGCCCCTTTCCGCGCCTGTCTTGCGGGGGGCCCATAATCTTCATTCTCTGCCCCCTCACGCGCCTGTCTTGCGGCGGGATCATTTTCATCATCTTCTTGCAGGAGTTCGTTTGCTAGTTTAAGCTTGCTAGCATCTCTGTGTATCTCTCTCCCATCTGACACTCTTCTAGCTCCGACAGTTGATCCATTTATTACGAATATATTGTAGAATGCTGGTTCATATGCTGTTGACCATTTGCCTTTCTTATTTTCTAACAGTACGTAATCTCCAATTTTAAAGTCATGCTTTCTAGTGTTCCTGTTCTCAGCTTTGTGTTTGATTTTCTCCTTGTAACATTTGTCTCTCTCATTTATTTTCTTTTCCTCTGTTATTTCTCTGTCATTGTGTTTCCTCTGTATGTATCCGAGTTTTGTGCGAACTTGTCTTTTCATAAGTGCTTCGCAAGGTGATATGCCTGTAGCGGGATGTGGTGTGGAACGATACCCTATAAGAATTTCCTGTATGGTTGTTGCACTATCCTTATTTTGTAAATTTGCAATTTGTTCAGTTCTGTTAAATTGTTAAATACTTTCATGAATGCCTCGGCTTCTCCATTTGCTCTCAGGTGTAATGGTGTAATCTTATGCTGTTCAAAACCTTCTTCTGTGGCAAAGTTTGCAAAATCTATGGAATTGAACAGTGGTCCATTATCACTTTCTAACCTCCTTGGTATGCAGTGTGTTGCGAAAATTTTCTTAAGTTTCTCATTTGTTTGTTTACATGCTGTTGTGTGTAATTTTTCCACCTCGGGGTATCTTGTTCTTTTGTCTATTACTACTAGGTTGTAGTGGCCATGCGGATACGGTCCTCCAAAGTCTACAGAGACGACTTCCCACGGATTTTCTGGTATTTCTGTCATTTTCAAGGGTTCCTGTCTTTGCTGTTTTGTTGTTACTTGACATTCGAAACATTGTTTGATCATCTCTTCAACCATATAATTCATTGTTGGGAACCAGTATTTCTCTCTCAACATCTGCTTAGTTTTAGTCATTCCAAGGTGACCCATGCTGTGTGCGGCTTTGATCACTCTTTCTTGTAACGTTCTCGGAACAATAATTTGATTCAGTCTGAATACGAGTCCCTCTGCTACATAAAGTTCATTTCTGATGTGGTAATATGGTGAAATATCCAATACGAGTCCCTCTGCTACATAAAGTTCATTTCTGATGTGGTAATATGGTGAAATATCTTTGTCTTTCTTATTCCTTTCCCATCTTTTGTAAATTTGTAACCGTAAAATTCTAATTCATCTACTCCGAATTCACACTTCTCTTTGCTAAGTGTTATTCCCAAATCTTTTGCCCTTTTCAACACTTCTCTCAGTGTGTTATTGTGTTCCTCTATGTTCTCTCCGCCGATAAGAATATCATCTCTTTGATTCAAACAGTTTGGTGTGTCTCCAAATATCCTGTACATTTGTTCATCAAGTAAGACCTGTGAACACTTAGCTCCAAATACTAGTCTCCTTGGTCTCATGTTGCCCCATTGTGTGCTGAAAGTCGCAACTGCTCGTGATTCCGGATCTAACATCAGCTGATGATATCCTTGTCTGAGATCCATCTTTAAAAATACTTTGCAATTGATAAATTTGTATATGAAATCTTCTACGACTGGGTTCTGAGTTATTATGTTTCTTTCCATAGACTTATTTGCTATTCTCATATCTATACATGCTCTTATCATATGTGATTCTAATTTGTCTTGGTTTACTTTGTTGAACTTTGGTTTTGGTACAACAACTAACGGAGAACACCACTGTACAGGTGCTCCTGGTGGCACTTCTTCAAATATGTCTGCTTTCACTCCTTCTTCTAACCATTGCTTTAGTGGTTTTTGCAAATAATATGGTACCTCTCTTGATTTCTGGGCAACAGGTGCATCTCCTGGTTTCATGTTGAATAAGGGTAATAACAAAATTACCGAACACAGAGCAATCTTCCAAAGGGAAAGTCAAAACTCATGAATCA
>MJUT01033756.1:104615-121218 GCA_002080005.1 Gigantidas platifrons
ATGCCAATTCTAGAGGAGAATATTACGATCCCACAGGAAGACTACCCTTTTTCAGGGTTTACGTCAACTTTATGAACAAACATTGTACGAGTTGGACTTACAACACCATCAGAGTTCAAGAAGAAGGCTCCACTGTTATGCGGACACCACTGTATATTTTATCTGATACACAGATGTGCCGGAAAATCCATGGGCGATGTTAAGAGGACCCTTGGACATCCGAAAAAAACCACAGACATAGTCAAGACTTTTGTGCATCGTCTTATCAATAAAGCTTGGAAAATGTACTTTGTTATAATGTAAAGCATGTATGACGAATAACATTTTATTTACGAAAGAAAAAGCAAACAAACAAACTAACAAACAAAAAAGAACATATATAGAAAATGCAGTCATATATTAACATTAAAAGCATACACTTAACACTGCGTCAATTAGTCAGCAAAACGTCACCATTGGTTAGATTCAAATATCGGAAGGCCGACGGTTGGTTGTTTTTGAATTCGAAGCAAGAAGGACTACGATTGGTGGAATTCAAATATCAGGAGGTCGACGATTGGCTGGATTCAAAATTCCATTGTTCGTACCTAAACTCTAGAGGAGTTCCCGAATAAACGCGGAGAATACGGGAAAAAGCGCAGGAAATTATCTCCCTTTCATTTGCGGTTCCCGTGATGCAACTTCCGGTGATGTCACTTCCGGTAATTATCGGTGACGCCATTTCCTGTGACGTCACTGCTCCTCCACAAATATGGCTTGAGCTGTGCCCATATACTACTTACTTTTTTCGTAAAAACATTCCGTAATTTATCAGAATCGATTAAAGAACTTGCTGTGCCTGCGAGTTGACGTCTTTGGTAAGTGTTATTAGATGGAGTTCGCCATAGCGCAAATGGCCCGGAGTTAACTACCCCAATTCCATTGCCTAGAAAAAGTTCAGTCCACAAAATAGATTCCCTAGGATCCTTCCTCCTAAAATCCAACGTAGAGTCCCAATAAGGGATAGTAACTCGTCTGTTCTTTGTCCTTAAAGTTTCTTCCATTCTGGAATATTAAAAATTACATGATAAAAAATAATAACTACTCATCTAAATGTTTGTAAATCGCACCATTACTGTTATCAGACCATTTACGTTACAAACGTTGTCTGTATCATTTATGATATGGTGCCAGTGTATTGACGGGGGAAAAGAAATCCGTGACGAGAAGATCACCACCCTACAGCAAGTTACTATAAAATCGTATCGAGTACACCTTGCTCGGGTGGTAATCGAAGCAACTATTACAATTAAATTAGATATATGTCGTATCTTTTTACTTTAGCGATACACCGTTTGGGTGTCATGTCATGTCATCTTTGACCATCCATCAAATGCAAGAGGGTTAAAGCTATGCTTATTGAACAATTGGACAACAGCTTTTGGTGTGTACTCGGTTTTGATTCATAAAGACTTGGTAGGCTCATCGCTGATTGGTCGGTTGAAAATAAAAACCCTGAAGTCACCTATGCGGGATGTGGTTAGTCGTTCATAGCAAAAGAAACAAAATTTAAAAAGAGGCAACAGCCATCTTATTTCTATTGGATTTTCAAAACTACAGACTTTAGTGATGATATGGAATAATTTCACAGGAGGATGAAAATCCAATTATTATACAATAATTTAATTTGATGTCGATACTGCAATCTCATTAGCTGATCCGCCTGGAGCAACATTGGTTATATTTGATAACCTGGTTGGTATTGTGACGTCGTCAACATATTCATTCGCCAGCGACAAATTCAAATAGTCCCATGAAATAATTAAAATCGAGGAATCATTAAATTTTTCTTGTAAAAATTAAATAATAAGGAATATTTGACATTTTTGAGCAGGTTATACTTGCATAGCCTGTATTAGAAAAGTTTATTATGGTGAAAATATGTTTTTATTATGAATGAAGAAAGAATATCAATAACAGTAAAGACATCAATTTCTGACAGCATAAAATATTATATATACTTTTTTTTTGTAACCAATGGTTATTTGAATAAGACTTAGTAATAAAACACCCGATAGTCAGGAAACGTATTTGTGGAGTAGCTACTTACATGGTTAAATAATATCTGTGCCACCCAAGAAAATTAGGACCTCCATGGACAGAATCTACAGCAGGTCCTTGGTGTATCAGAGCAAGTATATCATATTTGTTTGCCTTCTGGAACTGAAATATGACATATAATATATTAATTCGAATCGGAATATAATGATTTTGGTTGTGACGATCTAATTGTTAAGAACTGTTGGGTGTTCGTTAGAGTAAACCCATAGATATCTAATGTGGGATCACCGTCATCATTTTCGCTCAAAATCGAAAGATTGGAAAGCCAAATAATTCAAAAGTCTTCAGGAACAAGAAAAACAAACACAAACAACATAATTAAAATTAGATCTTCGCACTTGTTTATTTTTGTATTGGTTGGCCACTACGATCTAATTTTGATTACATTGAAAACCAAAGGGCCTAAACTGGATATCCAAAATCGGCTCTGGTCACATCTGTCAGCGCTTCAATGTAATATGCTTCCGACATTTTCACAAATTTGATTACGTCATATTGATACTGTACCGGTACAAACCAGATCTTAATATTAATGACGTTAATAGTTTATATTTAACAGAACTCGTATATTGTTAGATAAAACAATATGTGATAAAACTTGTCAGTGACTTCCGACAGGTCGGTGGTTTTCACCGTGTACTCCTGTTTCCTCCACCAATAAAACTTACCACCACGATATAACTGAAATATTGTTTAATTTGGCGTTAAACACCATAACCCTAACTCTAATCCGTAAATAGTTATAAATCATGATTCTAATAAACTCTTAGTTATAAATCATGATTCTAATAAACTCTTAGTTATATCCTATCTCACTATGTTCGATCGAATATAAATCAGTAATTCTTTAATGGCTTAAATACAACTTAAACATTTAATAGATTGATAATCGCTATAACCTTTTATTATTCTGTATATATGGCATAACTTTAATTATGCTCAAATATAAATACAATGTAGTTAATATATACTATAAAACAAATTATCTGTGTCCACCTGTCTATACTTGGGTTATAGCGAGCCCTTGATATAGAAAAACCATGCAACATTATCTTATAAGAAAGTCAAACATATGATAAAGGAAATGTACAATGGTCAATAATGAATATTCATGAGAACTAAACAAAACATTATTTTCAATAGAAATGTCCATGGCAACGACATAACAACTTGGGCTACCCTGACATATGACGATGACATACACTCTTATGTTGCAACTTAAATGACTTTGCTTCCTGTGAAATTTCTATGAATTAATCATCTTAAACATGTGTTTATAGAAAACAATGGTCCTTTATCTGGAATTGATGTTTTATCATACTTAATTAACCAGCCTTTGAAACAACTATGTTGAATTCATATATTATGCAAATAGGCGGGATTTAAACCATGGTAGAACATGCAGGTCTTAAGCACAGTCTCCTTTCTCGGGTTTTGCTTATTTCAGACACGGGGGTAAATGGCGCAAACCTGGAAAAATAAAGTTTGATCCAAATTTACTTTAGCTTCCTACAAATGTTGATTTCATCTTTTTAGCTTCTATAATTTCTATATAATATTTATATCTTACCGAGTCTTCTTTTAAATCAATTAGAGCGTCAAAAAAGTTGTTTCTCTCCCTTTCACTCAAGGTTCTGATTTCTTTGCGTACTCTAAAATGGCGTTTCCTTTCATAATAGTGGCTGTATCGTTTTAATCGTATGCTTAATCTCTGTCCAAGTGAATCAACCCAATCTAAAGCGTTTCTATCCAATCCGTGGTACGAACTTTTATTGCCAAATAAATGGGTTAGGTATATTTCTAAACAGTTTTGTGCAATTTGTACTTTGCCGGTAAAAGAGTTTTATCCAGAATAGCAATCTTGTAGCATTTGTGGCATATTATCTTCATCGATTCGAGCAAAGACAATTAAAGACAGTATACAAAGATTAAAAATAAATTTCTTCGTCATCTGAAATATGCAAATTAAGACAAATATGAGTTTCATGGTCTTTGTAATCAAATGTGATACTATTGGAATACTATAAAAACTGTTAGAGATTGTTTTACAAAAATAAATTGCTTATCAGATGACCATTTTAAAACACGCAATTCAAATTTGCATTGTCTGAAATGGTTACAATATTTATTTTTATTTATTTTTTTTTCTTTATTTCACGCTTATTTTAAAGTAAGTTTTGGGCGAAGAAAACTTTTCTCTGAAAATTCAATTTGAAATACGGCGGTATTATTCATGCATATTTCAAGTCGAAATATGTTCCTAACAACTTGAAATCTGCAAGCCCATGTGCATGTTTATCGTCCTCGTCATTGTTGTGGAGACTGATTAACTTTCGGTTGTTTAATTCCGATGATTGTCGATCACGACCTCGTGAAGAAAAGAAAAAAATATGTACAATGTCAACAGTAATTAGACCATAAAGGATAAACACTAGTATCATTAATAAACAAAGCAAACAACAAAATGAACGACTTCCTCTATGACCACCTGTTTCCTTTTTTTACATACATTTGTCAAAATAATTATGTAACAAAAGAATTACAGTGTAATTTTTGCTTGGAATTAAATAACAAATTAAGGTATATTACAAAGATATCCTATTTTTAGTCTTTTATTAGTTATCAATTTGTATAATAAATCGTAGAGGAATACGCCGTTCTTCTTGATTGGTTGGTTTTTGGTTGCTTACGTTTCAGCGGTAAATATTTCATTCATATTCAGGAGAATCAACAATTATGATAAATAATCTACAGAAAAGCTGAATGAATGGGACGACAGGGCAACGACTTTTGACTGCAACTAGAAAAGTAAGGGGAGTTGGGTATTGACGAAATAAAAGCATTTTGCTACAATGTGCCTACCCTTTATTATTATCTACAGACGTGGTCTCTAAAGTGTAAGAAATTTGACACTCACCAAAGACCGAAACCGTTACGTTGTAATTAAACCGGACACCACTCTATCAAGAGAGCATTCCATATCCGCCACCTTTGGAACGTCATGTGGGTAGAACTAGAAAAGTAAGGGGAGTTGGGTATTGACGAAATAAAAGTATTTAGCTACAATGTGCCTACCCTTTATTATAATCTACAGACGCGGTCTCTAAAGTGTAAGGATTGTGACACTCACCAAAGACGGGAACCGTTACGTTGTAATTAAACAGGACACCACTCCATCAAGAAAGCATTCCATATCCGCCACCCTGGGGCGTGTTGTGGGTTGAGTCATGTGAACCGCTCCAGTATCCAACATTTCTCCTTGTAAATCCAATATAATATATAATAGTTTTACTTACAATAGACCATTACATAAAGCTTCAACAAGAGCTTACAATAAAATATGATTGGATTCAAATTGCGATTTGTAATCTGGAAACAAAACTGACCAATTAAAATAATCCGTAGAATATCTTTGCTAAGCTTGTGTTTGGTGTTGATCGAACTCCTATATCGTAAATACTACATAATATAGTAACAGTATGTCCACTGTTGTGAAAATATATATATATATACATGTATCTATATTGTACGTGGTACAATGTTTTGCTGTATTGGTGAATATATGCAATAATCGGTTTTCCTAAAACAGGAATACTTAAAGAACGGTAAGAATAATTCGGTGTCGTGACTAGGCAATGATATATATCGTGTACATCCACGATTTTAAGGTCACATTTTTAGTTATGTATTTATCATCATGTATGCGTATGTACAATGTATTTTGTAATTTTTGAATATCATTTATTAAATAAAACTGACCGCCACGATATATCCGAAATACTGTTGAAGTGGCGCTAAACAACATGCATATATATTTAATCGGTCTCTACAGAGTCAAAGGGAAACTCGGAAATCTGATAGGATCGCAACAGCATAGCTACTCATTACGTCAAAACGGAATGTATTGGTATCTGTTACAAAATACAAGGTGATATGCAATGGATTGATATATTAAAAGTATATATGGAAGGGAAATGGAAACAACAGCTTTTAAGTAAATTTATCCTCACCAAACACTAATTAGAGAAAGAACCGCAGAAAAGTTAAATACCGGTATATACATGTACATATTTATAGTCAAAAGATAACTTGGATAAAAAAAGAATATTTTAACAACGTCTTAGTTTGTTCAGTATAGCTTGTTACATTGTTATTTCATAGCTTATGCGCCCCTGAATTATTCCTGTGAAAATTAGGCTTTTTAACCAGGGAAACTAATCAGAATATTTAAACATACATAATATCTTATATGATAAAAATAAAAATATTATTTTTTACAAATAAATGATGTCTATTTGGAGAGCAAAGGGGTAATGACCTCGTGTCTGTTCACTTGTGACGTCAAGATTTTACGAAAATAAAAATGACCTAGTTGACAATCAAATAAATGTGCTTATGAAATTTTGTCCCCCCCCCCCCTTATCACGAAATTACAGAATTTTATTTAATAACAATTAAAATGTTACTATTCATATATAAATCTTTACATTTTCTCTTCTGTTGGCTTTTATCTCGATGGCGGCGAAAAAAAGCAATCGTTATGTCAATTAAGCTTGCTGCTTCCATGCTATACTGTAAGAATCATAAGAAGAGTTTGAAGATACCAAAGGGACAATCAGAAACCGTCAATCGAAGAAGAACCGACAAAACAATGGCCAAAAGAAAAAGGACAAAAGGACAAACAACGATTGACAAAACATACATATAAAACTAAAGATCGAATAGCACGAACCCCACTAAAAACTGGGGGTGAACTCAGGTGCTCCGAAAAGGTAAGCAGTTCCTCCTCCACTAGTGGCACCCGTCGTGTTAATCTAGTTACCAACCCGGTAATAAGTCGTGAATGAGGAAAGGACGGGGAAGTGTTTACGACAAGTGAAACATATCCGTGGTCATTTGTGACACAGATATTCCATAACGTCAACCAAGTCATGGTGGTGACCGTAAAATTTTCGAAGTGATGACCAACTTTACCAAAAGGAACCCTTGGTTCAGTAGCTTCCTTGTTAGCAGCAACCCTATATCAAGGAAATCCTGATAGGACCCACAAGCTCTGGAATATCGTATCATCTGAGACATATATATATATTCCATATGCAGGTGCTGCTGGAATGTTGCTACATATAAATGGAAAGTTCACAATGGGAAAATTGAAATCATCTCTTTTGTCGTAATGTTTCGTTCTTAAGCGACCCTCACTGTCGATTTAGAGATTTAGGTCAATGTATGAAGCAGACCTATCAGTATCTGTGGTATCCATTATTTCAAGCTCAATGGGATAGATGCGGTCAACAAAATCCCCAAACCTAGAATTATTTAGTGAAAAGACATCATCTATATAGCGGAACGTGATATTAAAGGATTGGGCTAGCCTCTTTTCGTTTTTCTTGAGAAGCCCCTGTATGAAATCTGCCTCATACGAATAAAGGAACAAGTCAGCGAGAAGCACAGTTTGTACCCATAGGTATGCCGACTGTCTGTTGAAAAACACGTCCACCAAACATAACAAATATGTTGTAAATCAAAAACTCGAGCGTGTTAAAGATTTCAGTTTCAGAGAACTTTTTGGTAGAATCAGAGTTGTGTTTTACAAGATAGATCTTTCTCTTCCTAGCACAAGGTATTTGTATCTACGTTGGCCATTCTTTTTTATGAAACACAGTTGCACCAACTCCCTTAATTTGTCCTTCAGCTTAGAGTGAGGAATAGTAGTATAAAGGGTAGAGAAGTCAAATGTGTTAATGCTATTGCAGGAGGAGAGGGACCTGGATTGTATGCACACTAACAGATCTTTCGAGTTCTTCAGAATCCACATCTGATTCACACCACCTCTCGAGTAGCTAGTGTCACAGTAGCTCTGAGGCCCGGTTTTGACTGCCGATAGTTAATAATTTGGAAAGAGTTTTCGTGAAGCATTTGGAAGACCCAGCAATATAGCGATGTTTGAAAGGACACTTGTGTAATAAAGAAGTAAGAACAAAGACTTATTTGACTGACTCGGATTCGGGATAGCATGGATTCTCTGATTCTATTTATATGTGGATTGTTTAAAACAGACATCACCATTTTGAACCATGATATGAACTCACTTATTCAACGAAAAAAGAAATTGTTTTGGAAACTTGTAGATCTATCATTGATTTATTTTCTTATTCTACGGGTTTAAAACATGTAATATCAATCGTTTGATAAGGAAATGAATGAGAATTTTACGTCATCAGCAATTCATTTGAGTATTTGAAGTTGGTTTATCCTCAAACTGATTGGGGTAAAATGGCATTATATATATATAAAGAGCTATACACTCATACAGAGATGTCCTGACGTTCATCTTTTTACGTCACTAGCAATTTTTTTGGGGTATTTAAAGTTGGTTTATCTTCAAACTACTGGAGTCAAACACACTTAAAGAGCTATACAGAAATGTCGTGGCGTTCATCTTTTACGCCATCAGCAACTCATTTAAGTAGTTGAAGATTGGGAAAATGGGGCATAGTTCATAAAAGCGTTTATTTCACAACGAAGCATGTCAAACGGGTTCATTATATACGTTGTAGATGCACATTTTATTAATAAAATTGAAGAAAAAAAATATCCTGGACCCAAGTGCCCATGACAGAAATGTCCTAAAGTTCATTTTTACGTCATCAGCAATTCATTAGGAAATCATGGCGGCAATCGACTGCGTAATATTAAGTGTTTATTCGCGTATTTTGTTCAGATTAATTATTTGTTGATAATTTCAACAACATTTGAAATCTGAATTATGACTATAAGAACAGACATTGATATTGAGGAGTTTTTCCTAATGTAATAATACATGCGTGTAGAAATAGAGTGAGTGAGTCATGATCAGTGATTGTTGTTTAACACCAACTCAGCAATTTTACAGCTATATCATGGCGAGAACGTGTTAATTTTCAATAAGATGATGATGAGCTCCGTTTTGCATTAGACCAACACACTTAGCTGGATTTTAATTGTGCTAGTTCACTGAAATACAACAGTTTAGAATAGAAGACAATGGACATTTCTCTGTGGCTGTGTGAAAACATGACTAATTGATTAGAGGTGAGTTTGTATCTGCAGGGCAAACACTATATTTACAACAAATGATTCCATTCAGAGCCGGACAAAAGCCAATTTATGCCGCGCCCTAAGCACATGCCAACCTTGGTGCCCCGCACATTCCACTGGCATAATGTAAAAACTAACACGACCTATTGATGCCAAGACTCAGCATAATTGTCAAATGTCTAACATTAAATTCAGATATAAATATCCCACATATTTTTTTTATGTTTTTGAAATTAATATCCGACTGATAAAATAAATTGCCTTGTGGTCGGATTTGTGTGTTGCCCCTTGTCCTTGATGACTTAGGCGCTTATCTTAGCTAAGGGTTAATCAAGCATCGATTCCATTACAACATTATCAACGGTTTTCCTCTTTAGGGCATAGGTGACCATGGTCGATTTTGGCTATCTCTTTGGTTTTATTGCTCCCAAAAATTATTTTGTTTCCCAATCTTTTGATTTTGAGTGCACCTGATGAAGGTTATTCCAGAAACGCGTCGTGCCACTAAATTTGATGTTTACGTTTTTAATATAAACAAAAACACTTCCTTGTATATCTTATTCACGTCAACCAGATATGAAATATATGTTTATTTGTTCTTATGAAAATTATTAACATTATTTGTCCGATGATTACCCTTGTGTGTACGCTATACCGTAGTGGCCAATCTGATTTTGATTACATCTCCGACTTGTTCATGTGTCGTGGCGTCTTTGTCCCACGTCGAGACATATCAGTAATGGGGAGCAAGAGAGCGGTGTGACTTTTAATTAAGTTATGTCCAACCTTAAGTGGGGCCCTCGTGGTCGCTGTTGTATGCTGCCAGTGTCTATCAATCATGCCCGCCCATGGCAAGATGCACCCGATACAAGATTATGTCATGGACTTTGTAAGTGACTTGCGGCGGTCGGTGGTTTTATTATCTGTGTACCCCGATGTCGTAGGAATCTGAGCTACAATATGAAATAAAAACGTATCCTACATAATTTGCTACCCATAAAAACTATCAGAAATGATTGATGTCTTAATTAAACGTGTTTCTGTAACTTATAAATGCTATGAAATGTACGCGCATCGGGGAAAAAAACATGCAAGTGCTCGTGTTTTGAGATCGATCCAAGAAATGGACACCATCTTATTAATTATCGACATTGTTTACGAGTTTCTCGAATCGTCATTAAATCAGTACAACAATGCACTTATTTCTTATTTTTTGTGAATCTGCTTTTAGTCGGTGTTAATTACGGGCAAAGAATCATGCAAGTTGGCAGTTAATAAGCCATAAAATACAAATTATTCGTCTTTACCTGTCACTAGTAAGGTCAATTGCATACGGAAAAAGCGAGATCAAATTATTTGCTTGCAAGTAAATAAGTAATAGATGGTAATTTTCGTTCTCAAAAGGCGGAAAGTGTTTCGATAAGCTGTTTAATGTGAAATACTTACCTTTATTTCATCATTTTAAAGCTATTTACCAATTTCCAAAGCATATAATTTTTTGTTAAAATCGTAGCTAGTGCCCCTTTAAACCAAAGAGTCTATAATAGCCAAATTCGTAAATTGGTGGTAGTTCATTTTAATACGGCGGAGCTATTCAAAGGCCATTTTCGTGGGAGAGCGTGATTGCCGGACACAATTTTGGAAAAGGACCATCGAATGACTATTCCATGTCAATGCACACATACAAAAACAATTCATCAGAGACAAACAGGACTGAAGCATTTTATTGTCAAATATTAACTCATACAAAAATAAATCTGTTGAACATGTACGATGACCATCATAGAAAAAAGTAGCGCAACAATTTCCACATACAATATTATAATAGAAATGAAAACGTACTTACAGGAACTGCCATCTTTTAGGTTTCTGTATACAATAAACTACAACATGTTCAACAATATTGGCGAAATAAACGGCAATATTTCAAAAGCCACAATTTAGAAAGTTCCTCACAAGGGTGAATTCCATCTTTATAACCACAGAAAGAGTAACTACAGAAGGAATGTTAACGTTTTCCTTGTTTACGGGATTGAATTAAGTCATTTGATAAACTCGGGGAATGTACATGAAAAAGTCGGTTATAATCACGAATGTACTGATTCAACAAGTCAATTTGTGTGTGAAGAATACAGTCATCACTTTTACATTGTTCTGGGTTGGAATGTCCTTTGAATTTATTCAACCAGTAAATTGAATATACCGGAAGTTCAATAAATACTAATTTAACTTTGTCACAGTCTTTGTTTAAGAAATAAAATTGCTTACAAACGGAATTAATTGTATATACAGACGAATTTGTACGAGAACGAAGAGAAATAAAGCCTTCTTCGTCTTTTTCTGGCAAATCACAGGTTCCTAGCCAAACAAATAATGTTACTCCGTTAGGGTGTCTGTCTAATAATTTCGGCAGTTTATTCCGTATAATTTCCAAATGTTCGGAACATTGAATTGACGAACGAAAGAACCACTCAATGTTATTTTCAAAACTCCCTTCCTCAAACAAATATCGTCCTTTACTATCGGAAATAAAAACGGGAGAGCGGGAGGTAAATTTCAAACTCGTTGGAATGTCAAAATTCCTCCATTGTTTATGAAAATTATTCATTTAAAACTTTAAAAACGGGTCTCCACCATATTAGACCTACACTTTAATCTGCCAGGTCTAAATTAATAAAACACCATTTAACAACTAACTAACTAACTAACTAACTAACTAACTAACTAACTAACTAACTAACTAACGAACGAACGAACGAACGAACGAACGAACGAACGAACGAACGAACGAACGAACTAACTCCAAAACCCAGACTACACGTGCTTTTATCTAATTATATGATGAAAATGCATCATTTCCCTAAGCAGTAAGGAGGCGTGTCATTAACCATGCAAACCATATGGTTCCATCAATTAATCACATGCCAATCCACAACTGCTCTGAATTCACTAACCATTATAAGAATCATGATTATAACACTAAGGATCAAATCAGAGCAGAAGGAAATAAAACAAAATATGTTGGATAGAAAAGATTCATTTGACAGTGTTCTCCAAGGGATTCGGAAAGAGCATGTGCTACGCTTCCCCCTTATTTGGACAAGGTCAGATCATATATACAAGTCATCTCCCATGATACATTGCGGTAATCGTAGTTCTCTCGAAGTCACGTGACAAATATTCCAAAATGTCAGTGTTCAAAATGACTAAATCATATGGTCTGGGGAAGTCGTGCTGTAATGGAGTGTAACACCAATTTCTGAGGGTTAGATGGTTATGAATGAATAGTAAAATGATTGGTGAAGCGATTTATATTAGGGTTTTGGATAGAAAATAAAATTTGATAGCCCTAAAACGTTGATATGTGCCAGTACCGAGTTGAGCTGGAAAATCCGCTGTTTTGCTTATGGCAAGCTCTCTGACGTTCAACGACAACAGCAAGCTGTAAAAAGTCGTCGAACGGCAGAGGAATCTCGGACTACCAATGCCGGACAAATCGTGAATGTTCCGCCCCTGTGTGGTTTCTCTTTGCCACATGTAGACGACATTTCTTAATCGTAACCTTTCGGTATTCTAGTTTGAATCCTAGCACAAATACGACGATCTGAACATGTCAAATACTTCAGGTCATCATAAAGAGAGAATCGGATCTGTAAACCGGCTTCCGGAATTGATAAGAAAAATAAATAAAGTAGAGGCTTAGGTGAGCCTGTATCGCTCACCTGACATAAATAAGCCCTCTTAAGAATGTCTGCATGCCGAATACATCTAAGTTACTATTCAAATCCCATAGGGTTATATGTTAAAACTATGTCTGCTCATGGCAGCCAACTTGGATGGAGGTCGTGGTAACCGTACACAATTTTGAAAGCATACTACCCAAGGACCATCCATGCCATGTTTGCTTTAAATTGACTAACTGGTTTCAGAGGAGAAGACTTTTAGGCAATTTTCCCATAGGGTCCCATGTTAAAACTATGTCTGCTGACGACGGCCATTTTGGACCGAGATCGGGGTCACTGAACACAAGTTTGGAAGTTGACCACCTAAGGACCATCGATGACATGTTTGCTTTAAATTGGCTTACTGGTTTCAGAGGAGAAGATTTTAAAACATTTGTTCCCATAGCTTCTATGTTAAAACTATGTCCGCTTAAGGCGACCATCTTGGATGGAGGTCTGGATCACTGGATATAATTTTGAAAGTTGACCATTTACATGTAAGGACCATTCATGCCATGTTTGCTTTAAATTGGCTTACTGGTTTCAGAGGAACATTTTTTTAAACATTTTTCCCATAGGGTCCTATGTTAAATCTATATCCGCTGATGGCGGCCATCTTGGATGGAGGTCGGGGTCACATGACATCATTTTGAAAGTTGACCACCTAAGGACCATTCATGCCATGATTGCTTTAAATTGACTTACTTGTTTCAGAGAAGACTTTTAAACATTTTTTCCATGGGTCATATGTTAAAACTAAGTCGAGTCATGGCGGCCATCTTCAATTTCCGATCGGCAAACGATTCACAGGTTTAGTACAGGACCACCCAAGGATCTTTCCTGCAAAACGGCTTGGTGGTTTCTCAAAAGAAGATTTTTTAAATTTCAGCCAATGACAAAACATTATGGACCCTGGCAGCCATGTTGAATTCCAAATCAGCACCAAAAATACAAATCTGGTAGAGGACCATCCATTAAACAATTCTGGCAAGTTTGGTTCAAATCTGTTCATTGGTTTCAGAGAAGAATATTTAAATGTGAAAAGCTAACGGACGGACGACGACGACGGACGCCTAGCCATGACAAAAGCTCACATGGCCTATGGCAAGGTCAGCTAAAAAGTAACGAGAAAAACGGAATAGAAACTTTTGAGTCTGTAATATTGTCAAAAGTCTATGGTTAGAAATGGCAGAAATATTAAAAAACAAGTGTAATGTAGAAATTCCTATTTCGGCACAACATATAATACTTGGATCAGACATGCTTGATTACTCTATTAATCTATTCATTGTTCTCATTAAGTATTATATCTACTCTTGTAGATTTTATGGACAAAAACCATGTGTATCAGGTGTAGTAAATTTATTAAAACGCACATATGACATTGAAGTTCAATCTGCGTCTTTCTATCAGACCCCTGCAATGAGAGAAAGAATTGTGAAGAAATGGGAAAATATTAAGATAATATTGGTATAAGGGAAGCAACTCAAAATATATACTGTTCTAGACAAATTCTAAATGGGTGCACCACACATATGGACAGTGGGAAAGTGCATCCAATATGACTATTGTATTGTATTGTATTGTATTGTATATTATAAATATAGTTAGTTATTGATGAAAACCATTTTTAAGTTTTGAAGTATGTAATTTCTATTTCGAAAACTATACTTTTTGAAAATGATCTTTTTAGTTATTTATTTAAACTAATATGATAGTGACACAAGTAAATGATGTATTTGAATGTACACTGTATGACAATGTTTTGTAATGCTATTAGGTAGTGACTGACACTTTCCTGCTAAATATATCTGTAATGTATTATATGTATAATGTGAAAGTAAAAAATAAAAAAATAAATTATAAAAAAAACCTTTGGAGTCTGCAGGGTTTTAGCGGGCCGGTCAGGCGAGGGCAAACAAATTATTTCTATTTTGGCCTGACAAATTTTATCACATAATGTTGTATAAAGTATACCTCTCTATGAACCGGATTCGAGGTCACAAAATTAGTAGTGATAGGCACTGACTTCACAGGCAGTTGTAAATCCAACCACCATACAATCACGAACCACAACAGTCCCTGTTGTTATTATAATATTTTGAAATCAAATTGTTTTTCAAACTGCAACTTGGCTAAGAATGTAACTATTATTCATATTGAAACTCATTTTGGTGGGAAAATGTGGCTTTATTATTTCTGTATATGTATTTTACATATCTTATTTATAGCAATGACAGCAATGTTGATCAGTTGGTGGGTCTTCAAACCCAATTTGAAAGGGGACCATCCATGACAGTTTGCCTTAACAGGCTGTATAATTTCAGAGAAGGCAATTTGTATATTCATTGAATATATATATGTTGTTTTATTATTTTCTCAACGAAAATATAAAAAGGTAATATAGTTTAATTATGAAAAACGTTTTAACACTTATTTTTATTAAAATTTTTTCATGCCGATGTTCGGTGAAGATAGCAGTTTTAGCACAATCATAGCCGATTAATGATGGAAGCTGTCCTAAAATGTATATCAGCAGCATGACAAAAGTGGTTTGTGTCTATATATACATGTAGTTCTCTTTTATTCAATAAATCATGTGGGACACAGGAAAAGATTAGATAAAAACTGCATCCCAAATGTTAATCTGATATAAGGAGCTCAACGAAACTTAAAGGACTGTACAAAAACAGTAAAAGCAGCAGCTTACACCTCCAAGGTTAGACCTACAGTGGAATATGTCAGTACACATGTACCGTCTGGGACCCAGTTAACCAGATAAACATCAAATCACTGGAGCAGGTACAGAGACGAGCAGCACGATTTGTATGTAACGATTATAAGGACCGCTCAACAGGCTGCACTACAAACATGGTAAGAACATTAGAATGGGAAAGCCTGCAAGATCGATGGAAAACCAACAGACAATGCATGCTCTATAAAATACAGAAGAACTTTATAGATATTGACCAAAACCAGTATCTAACATCCAACGACAGTAGAACAAAAGGTCAACGCAAGTTCTACTAAGAGAGGATAACAAACGGTGTATACAGCTACATGAACTCATTTTCTCACCTTTGAGACGGACCAATTCCTATTTTTAGCGATGTAAGATTTCCTTGTCTTGTACCCCCCGGTACAAGACAGTACAAGACAGCTCACCCGCGACTTTTCCCGGTAAAATCTTTGAGTAAATACTAGAGTGCTCTCCTTTGTTAGTAACTAACGTTACCTCCCTTTGACCAAATTCAAATATTTTTTCACAACCGCAGGTGGCGTGTTGAGTTACATTTATCATATATTTATTAAATACATTGTATTTTATTATAAAATACATTTAAAATACTGCCAAGACACGGATGCATATGAATAAATTGAATATTTACTTCAGCAATGGAAACAAAATTTGCGGGAAAACGCTCGATCTGGAATGTAAATAAAACAATTAGGTAACAGCTGATAAAAGTGAGAAATAAAATCAAACACCGCCAAAAGGTGCAAGACAGGAAAATCTCCGACACCCTCGGGTGTCGGAGATTTCCCTGTCTTGCACTTTTGCCGGTGTTAGATTCTATATGTCCCCCACGACCATCAGGGATTGGAATCAGCTGCCCACCAACATAACAACGACCAAAAACGGTGGAAGGATTCCGAGCTGCCCTTAAGGCAGTCTCCATGAAGTAGACCGTATACTCCTGTAC